>DWUN01000294.1:0-25309 GCA_018249975.1 Passova gellias
CCCAACTCGGGATTTGAACCCAGGACCTCCCGATCGGCAGTCGCGCTAGCAACCGCACGACCAACGAGGCAGTCAAATCAGTTCTTTTTCTTATTAAACACCAATCTTATGTGTATCTGTGCAATAGCCGCTACCTAATGTATGTTATAATGTTTGAACAGGTGTAAATTAAATACTAATAATGCTTTGCGATATTTGAATGACACGGGTTTTAAGATTTCATAATACGAATTGGCCGTATGACATTTAGCACGTGTATTCGATAATTGCATGAGTAAGCGGTTTGAGGATGGAATTGAATTTATTAAGTGCAGAGTCCATCGACGTACTTTGTTCGATATCGCCGTTGCACCTAACTGCACCCACAATTATGATCGCGTTATTTGGTGCACAGGACACACCCAGACTCGTTAGCGACTAATCCCGTGCTTCGTTTACAGTACTCGCATAACATGTTGCACTGACTTATACACGTTAAAAACTGAATATTATCTCACTTGTTTTGTGAACTCATTGAACTTTTTGTGCAAAAATTGATGATAATTAAATTTAATAATTGACCTTTATACACTTTTATTCTTGGTATATGATTGATGCAATAAATAATATCAACAAAGGCGAGTGCTTCACTCAATGTGAGTGAATTCATATCCATTTCCTACCTATGAGTTTAAGCTCTTCTGCCATATTGGGATTATCATATGATCTAAAACACTTAGTAAAGGATATTTTCTCATTCATTAAACCGACACACTTTTTTCTGCGATAACACTGTAAGACTGTGCGGTTTATTCTGTTTATTGTTTATTTGTATGAGCTAGATATGTTATTAGAGCTAAATAACTTGATGTCTTTTGGAAATGTGTTTTTTACAAAGGTTTTACTTTATTTGGAGGTTTATAAGCGTGCCGATTATTTTCTAATATTGTCAAATATGCCAGTTACTCGATCGAGTGTTGCGTGCATAGTAAACGGTCCTATAGCCCAACCAACGCTGTCCTGAGCTAAGTTCCGTTGCGACAGAGTGCAGACTCATTGTATGTTAAACGGGCACTTCATCTTTCACGGCGCACTCGCACCGCCGATTTATTGGCCGACGCGCCCCTCTTGTGACAGCTAGATACAGCTATCTCCGAGTCTCCTGTCTGATTGAATTAAAGCCTTTCCAGTCATTGTCGAGTCGTAGATAACGCACATATGTTGTCGTGCAACACGGACGCAGATAACGAGGTTTTAGCGCTATCTGATACGTCACGCCTCTGTGGTGACAACGCGATGATTAGGCGTCAATGGTCTCGGATTTTGCTTGGATAATCTCGCTGTTGCGGGATGAATGGAATGTAGTGTCGAAGTTTTCCATATATCATTATTCACCTGAACGCAGCAAAACATGTAGCTATTGTTTTGTAAACAATATTATCAATTGGAAAGCAGTGGTCACTTGATATAAAGATGTATTATGAGTGAATGAATGTTGAATAAGTTTTTGAACTTTGGTCCTGTTCTATTAGCGTGGTGATGACGCGCGTCAAAAATAAAATGAATGATATATTTTTCATCTATTCTCGCCGTAACCTCGCGGCACGCCGAGCTAGTTTTCATCAGTTTATTTTTAACAATAGATGGGCATGCGCTCCCTGAGCCTCGGTCTCGAGGCGCGAGCTCACCTCTGACCCGCGCCTGCGCAGACACGTGCTGCCTCCATTCTGATTGGCCAAGCGAAATTGTACACTCATCGTTTTGTAACAGCTAGTTTAAGCGACAAGAAGTTTGCTCCCAAACAAAACACGGCTTCATTGTTCCACTGACTGATTCAATTGGTTTTCTAACGATAAAAAGATTAAGTCACTGTGTGCATTCACCGGATTAATGGCAGTGAAAGGTCAGGCGAACTTGAATTTTAGCTGGCACTTTCGAACAGATGCGCAAGGTAAATATTTGCTTGCGACTTTTATATTCCTCATGTACATTACATTGAAATATTTAAACGCATTATTTTTAATCACTATAAAGTTTAAACAAGGAAGTATTTTCTTTTACGACTACGTAAAACAAGATATATTCTCGCAAGTCGTATGTGTTGTGACTCATCAGAAGACCACCGTTCTCAGAATTCTTAGTCGGCTGGAACATGGCGAATTGAACATTATTCGACATGAGTGTACGTTATTTTACGAACGTTTAATAATTGCGGGACATTGATTAGGTTCGATGTATAAAGTTTGTTGTTGCGTGACCGTTTTGTGTATAATATCAGAGGAAATGCGATCACGTACGGCCTTCGACCGTAGCGCGACAAGCGCTCGGTACTCGCATTGTTCTGTGACATTTTAGCCTTGCTAATGACAAGCAATTTCGGTTTTGAAACAACACATTAGATGAATTTATGTTGTCTTTTAATTCGATGCGAATAACTGGCATAGCTAGCCGAAGCTTTTATACGAATGCCGAATCGCAGTGCACAAGGTGACGCGTTCTAATAGCCACGAGCTTAATATAGCTTTTTAAAATATGTATAAATATTCTTTTTGAATACCACATTTATCTTAATCGAACAGGTTTTGTCACTTTGGATATTATTTCTAGAGAGCATTGCATTTATTATGAACAAATAAAGAATGGCTATTTTCGCGGTAAATTTTTGATGTCACAATGTAATATCACGATTGTTGTTATTTTTGCGTAACAGAATAACCATTGATATCTATATCGGGCCGTAGATCGTAGCAGATTTTACGTAATATAGCAATCAAGATCGCGATCTCGACTTTGATGAGTTACTTTGCATACCTTAATCGCAAATGATAGCCACCGCTCGTACTGTCGCAAAAATCGTGATAGTCGATGCAGTAGCTCAGACATCGTCAAATTGTTTCCCATTAGCTTTGACAGTTTATGTAATTGTATTGTAGGTTTTATAAAAATGAACAGCAATTTCATTTTGTGATTTATGTCACGGCTTTATATGAGTATGTGGATCGTCGTTATGAATGTAAGTGTATGTACTATATATTGTATATACTATGTATTGAAGTATGGTTGTTTATCCAGTGTAATGTTTGAAACCGATTTTAATAGCTCTTTCACTAAAAAATAGAGCAGAGATTTACTCGATAATGGAAAGAAGCAATAAATTTCATTTTAAAATACATATAAAGTAAAAAAATAACTAACGTGGGAATATTACTCATTAGAAGCATTAATGTAAAGATAAACTGATTTACCATAATAAACAAATATGTGTACTCGTATTTGAATACGAAGCAAAAGACGACATATTTTAACGATTAATTCACCATTAATGCAAAGCAAAGACGAATTAGCATTGTGAAGGTACATTCTAGTTCAGGCTTTATACTTACAACTCATCAGCACGTAGGCCGGCTGTCAGATCTCTTGTCAAACGGCATGTCGGGACTTGACAATGACAAAAAACATGTCAACGTCGGCTCAGCATTGAAATATTGATAATAGCGAATCTTCTTTACATGTACAAAGTATAGACTATGTTATACTTAAGATTGAATAAAACGATTGAAGGTAATAATTGTCATATAAACGAAAATACACGATAACATTTCTTAATAATAAGCAAGGCATTTGCGATTCCACAGATTCAAATTCAATTGTCTTTCATAATTATCGTGTTAAAAGATGTATATTTAACGCCCTTTATACATTGTAACAATACTGGATATGAATACATACACCTGAATACATAAATTAATACCGGTAATAGTAATCGTGTTAAAGCGGATCCCTTAAAAATTTTAAACGAATCGTCTATCAATAACATGTTTCTGTATCGCCGCCGGTTGAATGGAATACAAGTTTAGAATTTGATTTATTACACTTTACAATAAACATCCACCGTGCTCGATTCATTCACGGGCAATAATAAAATCTTTATGGAGCTATTAAGATGACCGATAAAGAGGACGTCAAGCTCCCGCCGTATGGAATGGCTCTCGCTATGAAACCGTGATCCTCGTAAGTCGCTGACGTAACACCATAAAACATGGTCCCGTTAAACAATAAATATTTGTACGGGCGGGGTTACCGGGCTCCGATGCGCATTCCGTTAAAATGAGATCTAATTAACTCCTAACCAGTTAGCAGCATCTCAATCAAAACCATTAGAGCAAAGGAAGTAACTAATGGAGTGCGTTCGGTAGCCGCGTTCGGAGGATGGTGTTAAGAAATAATTACTATTGGTCACGCCTCCCCTGATTGCTTTTCGAAACCGCTCATAAATCTACTTCGATTCCTGCCGAACGTGTGTTTCTTATTTGAAATAATGCGATCGTAGGCTTGCCCAACACGCATATTACAATTCAAATGACGAGCACTATCTATGTGTAATTGTTGAAAGACGATTCGATAATGTATGACGCCGTCGTTACACGTAATCTTAGCTAATATCGCGAAACGAAGTTCAAGTGAGTAATAAAATTGCAGCGGAATCATTCCTGAACGGTCTAAATGCCAGTTGATTTTGTCTTCGATTCTATTTGATGCGTCGCAGTTCTCATCGTCGATTTGTCAATCGGACGCCGACAGGAACACGCGAGGACGAAATAACTCGATTCGTTCGCGTGGAAGCCATTACAAATCAGCGGTACCGGAAGTAGGGCCGGAGGCTAATAAATTATTGCTCCCATGAAGTGGTTTAAGTGTTGTAAGGTAAAAGTCAACGTTGCGCTCTGCAAAGGATGTCCGACCGTGAATACATTTGTATCCCATAATAGGCGCCGTTATGACGCAACTTCCATCTCGCTAATCGTGCAGCTACCGGCATTTCTCAATATTGGAAATATAGCGAGGCTTTCTTAATAAAATTAAACAATATAAAGTTTGAATAGAGAACTGCCGCGTCTGGACTTTTTGTGTAGTTAAACAATGGTTAAAAGAGTGACAGAGATACATCCATTAAACTGTTTTTTGGTCGATGCTCAATTCCAGAGCAAATTTACGAAAGGTCATTGTCAACATTATCCGACATATTTAGTTTAGTACCTAAATATTAGATACATATTAAAATATGTATGTAAACAAATCAGTCGGATGCGCTAATTGGCTATTACGATAAACAATAAGTAATTAAGTTATATTTTAGATTATTATTTTATATAAGCATAAAATTTGAATAATTATTTATGATAATATTTTAGCACATTTCCTCTCCGATACGGCACGGTGATTCACAGATCACCGCTTATTACGCTTGTCGGATGCGCTAATCGGCCGTTATCTTTAAACAGTGTTTAGCCGGCTCGCCGAGCACACTATCTACGGTACTATCGAAACGTGGGAATGGTTCACACGCACCACTGAGAATGTTTGACGAACAAAAAGGAATGTCAAGATACATGTTGTGTAAGGCCATTAAATACGGCACATGTAGGTACTCTGCTTGGGTCTTAAAGTCGTTTTTGTTTATAACTTATCCTCGATATAAAGAAAATAACCGTGAATAGGCATTTTCGACACTACGCTTAGACTGCACCTCACTTACCTGTAGGTGAGTTCGTAGTCAAACGCAAGCATACTTTACAATGGAAAAAAATCGGGTTTATTTCGTAAGAGCACAGTTGTTAAAAAAATCCGATATTTATAATGTAATTATTTATGGATTATATTAGCCATATTTTCTCTGATTCTAATATCAAGGTCAACCGAATTAAAATTAGAATCAACTACGAAATAGCCAGTAAACAGTAAACTTGTCGATTTTCCTGTTCTATATATCAATAAAGCATACATCTTCTGATAAAGCTGTTAGAACGATATATTATTTCGTATATGTACTTGTATTTGTGTTTGTTCGTGAATTTGCAACCTGACATTCGGATAATTTGCATTGAACGCGTGTTCTTGAGACTGTTTCGCATTTTTGAGCTTCGCTCCCTGCATTGTTTAACACAATAGTGGCGATATGTTAGAAGTTCGCTTAATGTCTTTCACCTTGAATGAGTCTAGAATTAGTATGATAAATTAGTCTTCTCATGCATATGCGCGAATTTGATTTGTCGCGTGTGAATGTGTCATCATAAAATTAGTGAAAAATACTCTAAAACTTCTAAAAGTTGTGTTCTTATCACTTGCACCAATAAATAGTCAGAATGCGTTTTGAAATCGGAAGAAAATATTGACATACGAAGCCTAAACTTAGTGTGAGTACGTTACAAATGAATAGTTCTCAAAAAACTCTTGTTTTGGTCAGGGCGTTACATTTTGTTGTTTACCTGAGGACGTTATGTTGGTAAATTCAAGATTAGCATTTATAATAAAGGCATGCAATGTGGTTTTATAAAATTAAGTAGGCGAATGAACAAATAGATACTTATTTAAACTAATATTATATCGCTTACTTCAACAAAATAAATATTTATGACCAAAAAAAGGGTATAAAAAACAATGTATCTATAATATTTAAAATAAATTTATATGTATATAGAGCATAACAAAAATAACCAAACAATTGTTCACTTTTTTTGTGATTCATATAATTTTGTCTGGCATTCTAAATATAATGGTGACTCTAAGCATTAGCATGTCTTCAATGGTTGTTTCTGTCGGATATTAAGTGCCACCTGTTGACGACTGGAGCCATAAAACCGACAAGTGTGAAGATGTTGTCTAGAAACTAGAATGTGTATGATTTAAGCGTGAGAAGTGTGTCGCTTTTGATTTTATCGTACCCTTAATGTCACGCCGGCATCTTATATGTACCTGTAGATATAAATAAATAGAAGTTTTATAACATCTGTCATATTAATAACCGTATAAACGTGATTCGAAATTGTTTTTATAGTACTATAAATATGTTAATATACGACGTGTACTGTTATATGTACAAGTTAAAATATATTTTAACTTGCAAAATTAAAATATATTTTAACTTGTACACTTAATATTCATTTAGTAGCGATTAAGACAAAAATAATTAAATATTAAATATATTATGAGTAAAATTTATTTAAGATGAATCATTAGGTAGTAACATTTATTTATGTCGGGATAGGTAGAAATTTACATATACTTCCACGGTCTTTTTATGGCTTAATTCCTTATAGACATTGCTCCATCGCGGGGGTACCAGGCCTAATCTACTCCAACAGGATACTACCGTGTTAGTACTCGTATCTACGCTAATTGTATGAACTGCACTTTCGCATCTTTCAAATTATTTCCTTTCCAAGCTCTCTAGCTCAAGGCACGATACGTAGCTTCTTACGTATTTCAAATGCGACTTAATTACGAGTATATAACAGGTGTTTTCAACGTAAGGACATGTAAAGTAAATAATTCGATATGTCGAAGACTAGATGATTACTATCGTTATAACTTTTATAGCTAATGATTTAATTCTATTTATGGACTTGACATTATTATTGACGCACAACAGACGAACAGACATCGCGCAATGGATACTCGGTCGTTTACGGCACGCACTAACGAGGGTTTAATAGATTTATTCGCAACTCACATATCGAATTATTGTCATTATGACCATATAATATGACCATGTAATAATGATGACTGGCTTGCAATCATAACTACACGTGCCAAGTGTATAAGCCGATTGCAGTCTTGACAAATCATAGCTAATACTTTATTATCGTATAATACGAGTATTTGCTACTACTGTGCATCCGTATAACGGTGCCCTTGATGGTCGGCAACAGAATCTGAAGCGGTTATTCGGTTATGATTCAATAATAATCGACGGGGTATTAGTAGCGTAAAATTTGTTTTAGATTACACTAATTTGTCAGTACCCTCCTTGACAACTACTGGCCCATTCAAATAACTGCGTGTGGGAAACGTTATGAAATTGAAAACGATCATATTTCTTTTAAAAGACACGAGACTATTGCACAAAGATTCACCTAGTTTTCGTCGTTAACTATTCATTATTATGTGCCGTGGGAGACTTTTTGTTATACCATTGTTATGGTTTTGATAGGCACATTCCGTAGGACTTGGACCGTTCGCGTACGTTCGTAAATTTTACATACATACAAATTAATCTTTATATACAAACATACGAGTACAACTTAGTCTTTCTTCGTTCACTTATATGTTCGAAGAAAAAAAATTTAATTAAACACAATTCTCATCTCACACACATAAGTCTCATCAATATTCGTTTGGCCAAAGCTCCATACAAATTGAGTGCATTATAAACATAATCTGTTTAATAATAATATATTACAAACATTTAATAACAATATATTGGTTCATTAACAACAGTACCCAAATAGCTACAGATATAAAAGATAATCATGTATTTTATATAACATTTTCATTTATTCCACGTCCATAATTTCGCTGTATCATACTGGGTAATATGACGCGACAAATCATCAGAGTCGCAGACGCAGACGATCAATAAATATAACAATGTCGATGAAACAACATTGACGTTTTTTTATTGGCCCAGTTCCGACCGAAGGTTGTATGGTAATTTTGGCGGACATCTGCGTAGATGTGACTTACTTTACACGTGCAAACTATGTAGATATATTAAACCCGGTGCAATCAAGACTATGCATAAATGAATACAAATAATCCATAACTTGCAGACAAGGGACTGTTGCATATTAAGGCCGTATCCAACTTAATAGCGGTTAATTGACAACGCATAATGGTGATTTATTGAAAAATACATCATCTGACTTCAAAACTTGATCGAGAGATATGGAAAATTAAAAGCAATTTTGTTATAGTAGAGCAAGAAAATCCTTTGTATTAATCAGATTTGCTTTATTATACTACAAAATTGCTGTTATTTAACTCGTTGGTTTGTGTAATAAGTAACACAATTATCATTTTCCTGCACTGTTCCATTCCTAAACGTTTACCTAAAACTTCGATTTAACTTTAAAACAGCATGCATTTGCTGCAATACTATTTGTTATTATATTAATTGCTACTAATACTGACTAAATTGAAAACGGAGACAGTAAAAAAGGTGAGATCTTCGAATAACCATACATTTTAATAAAAACGCGCGAGAAGTTTGTTAGTCCTTCGTAGTCCACCTAGAGATTGATCTCTGCTTATTTACACAATCTTTTAGTCTATCTACCCCTAGGGAAGTTATTTCTATATTATTATTCATATATATTACAATACAAAAGTACATACATACATAATGTTATGTACAAAAGGAAAAATAACAATACAAGGTAACGTTTGCACCTCTAAATGTTACAGTATAATCGACATATGTACGTAAGTTTTTATATTCACTTCGCCTTTTCGAGTTGCGGGTATTTTTCATGTCTGCAGAAAAATTCGAACAGACGATGAGAAATTTTCCAGAAGCTTCAGAAGGTTGGAATGAACGGAAAATAGATCGAATGCGATAAGCTGTACTAAAACCATGTTGACTAAATGACGACTAATTAAAACGTTTCACTGTTAAACATATATTCGACTTGTACTGTCCGCTGTTCAAATTTTCATTAAAATGGCTCTAAGTCATCATTAGTAATAAGTTATTTCGTTTCGGTCAATGCCATAACAGTAGGTTAGTAATAAAAGTAACTGGGGACAATTCCACAAACGGCTACCGATTCCAAATTAGGCAATTGAATGCCTGTGTTTTGGTAACTGGAAAGCTGATAAGCTGATATTTTTATTACGCCCACACAAAAACTAATAAATGTGCACGCACATCTGGCAAATGTTTGTCCTGGTAGGGAAACGAATCCACGACCTCCGTTTGACAGTTAGGATCTCTAATCAGCCGACCACTAAGCCAGTCAAGGTTAGTGATTGAGGTATTAATAATTGTAAATTAAAGTTTAAAATAAATACTGGATCCTTTAATTTTTATTAAGAAAATATCACATGTTACAAATACCAACAAAACACCTTACTTATTGGTTCATAAGATTATTAACAACATTAAGTAATAAGCTTAGTTGAGTTATTAACATATTTAAACTCGATTGTAACAGTCATACAAATGATATAATTTCCTGGTATTTTGTTATGTAGTGTTAATAGCTTGCAGATTGTCAACGATCTTTACTCGTAATAGAGCTTCGTGTGTAGTCGGGTTTGCTCGGTCGAGTGACTATTACATTTGTGCCAGTATATCCGAAGTAGTCATAGTATAACAAGTTCCCTACTTCATTTACTATTGTAGATGTCACTCTGGTATGTGTTGAAGATTCCGGTTGATTAGTTAAGCGTTACTCAAGCTAATATATTGAATAAAATCCGTCAGGGCCGCGAGCGCTTCAATCTGGACGGCGCCAAAAACCCAGTGATCTAGTTGTGGCGGCGATTACGTTACAAAATTGCCCATAAAAGATCGGTTTTATAATAATCAGTAACGGCAATTAAGCGGCCGTTGGTGACGCAAGCGCAATTTTTCGCTATTTCGTACGCCGATGAGAATTCGAAGTTATTGTTAAGAATCACGATAGTGCCTATAGAGCGAAACGATTTCATTTCAATGAAATCTCAACGACTCTTTATTTAATCAAACTTTTGGCATAATCTGTTTCGTGTTCAAGAAATCGGTTAACTGTATTGATTTGTATTATTGCAGTTTATTGATCCTTGCGCAATGTCACTGGCTTAGTGGTTACTTGCTAACTGCTGAACGGTAATCATTCGATTCCCATCTTTAGAAAATGTGTGTGTGTCGAGTAAAAGTATTTTTTCTATGTCGTTGTCATTTATACGCATGTATCAACTAGGTAAAATGTATTTAGATATTAATAAATTGTTTTTACCACAGTAGATTATGTCCGGTTATGCTAAGGTTTTACTTAGATTCAGTTATAATACGCTACTTAATTACGGGCTCAGCATTTCCGATGTCTCAATGTGTCTAACGACTACATACATTATGCGAGTGCACAACAGTACTCAAATTTTAGGCATCCGGCTGAACTGCCATACATTTTTTTAACTTATATAAAAGAGTAATCAGAATTAATTGATAGATGAGTTGAAAATTATTCATATAATAAAATAATCGAATATTTTAAGATTTCTCGATTGAGCGCTGAAACAATTAAATCCTCTGCTAATATATATTTAGCATACAAAGCCGAAAGTACTGCATCTCATTAGTAACGTCCACGAATTAGCGATCGTAACGAGGCGTACAATAACACAGGGCTAATGTTGGCATTCATGTGTGTGAACGAGTTTTGTTCAAACAATGAGCTTCCCATGCACCCGATTGCCATCTGAGCAGTAAAATTGTTACGCAACCACAGACGTACGCCACTCAAGACAATGAAAGTGCGCTTTTTACAACTAACACACGTGTGAGCGAACAATATGAGCGCTAGCTAAACGGGTCTCTAGGTTACAAGTCAGCTGATTATTAATTGTGTGATATTCGTTTCGATAATTCGTAGACGACGCGAGCTTCCTACACGGCCTAAGGTTTGAAGATTACACCCGATTTGTACGGAACCGGTTTTCCAACAAAACTTTGGTGGTTGCTAAGTCCAGTTTTATACTCATGCATGCATCATGCGGACGGCTTCGTAGACTTGCTACGCGAACAATTTCGGATTCAACTATCAATTAGGAGAAGTTTGCTCGCTATGTATGGTAGCTTGATGATTTTTTGCGGTTGCACATTGCTGGAATTAGCTGGAATTCCGTACAATGCATTCAATTAATTTTTATATATACGCCATATGGTGGTAGAATCTATTTACGTTCTGGCAGTTTCATAACGATATTTGCGAGTTTTAAAGAATAAGTAAATCTGTATTTGACGCCTAATTCTTAAAAATTGCCCATAAATATTATGAATCAGTCAAGGAAATTACATTTTGTGGCCTCAATATGATTTAGTACCTACTGTTATAACTTTTTTGTACCGAAAATTATGTAATTTATTTGTTTGAAATATTTTTATTATGAATAATGTGTAAGAAACCGTTTGTTTATCATTCAATCTTATTTACTCGGAGCGGACGCAGTTTCTCTGTGGAACAATCTATTCTTAACATCTCCAATATCCGTTGAGGCCGAGTAATGAATTATAATGTTCCACCATTCAATCAAGAAATAGTTCTCCGCAATTTTTAATGTGTTTGAAATTATGTAGATATAACACTGACTGGTTTAACAAAGTGCAGATGTCATTATTGTAACTGTTGTATTCTTTGTATTTATTTATATATAGTCTATCATTTTCGTGCCATTACAAATATGGAACAAAACTACAATCTATATTATATCAATGTAAAATACTAACTAACATGATAATCAATAAAATATTTTTATATTCTTACATTTATTAAACTACCCTCACTAGTAATTACAAAATATTGTAACATGTCATCAACTAAACCATACTTTTCTTTAAACGGCTACACCATAGCCACGACAGAATGCCAGTCAGTATTTAAGCCTCTACGATGTTAAGATACAAAAACTGAAGCAATAAAATGTTAGGGCACATTCACACGAGCGCCTTTTATTGCGACAAACGTTATACTGTTAACGTATTATTGTCACGTATTGACTTGAACGTTGGTAAGGAGAAGTGTAGAATCGTTACAGTCACGCGATTGTGTGAAGCAAAAAGCGACTGCGATGCACTCATCTTCCGTCATCTAATAGGAATACTCGGGTATTATCTTTAAAGGGAACTTTTGAGAACTTTTCGAATCAGAAACGTGTCAATTCCACACACGGCTGACTGGTTTCAAATTAGACAAATAAATGCCTGTGTTGTGGTAACCGGGACAGCTGGTTCAAATATAAACCATACATATATGAACAAACCAATATGTTTATAGCACAAATTTTTATCCTAGGTCAGAATTGAACCCAAGACCTCCGGATACGCAACCGCAGTCTCTCTCCATTATAGATAGAGGTCAGTCAAAGCAATTTCTTCTACATTTTATAATCGTCATAAAGTTATTTCACGAGAAATTAATGCATCACCATTGCCGGTATTCGTATGGTTAACTGACAGTTAGTCCCTTTCATCTCTTCCTTACGTTTAATAGTGGGATTCATGGTTTGTTCCCATTTATACCCCTTAAAGCCTCCTAGTTCGAAGTTAAAAAGTTTTTCTATTGTATTGTATCCAAATGACTGTACAATGTAGAATACGAGTATACGACTAAACATAAAAAAGTTACAGAGACAGTACTTTGCTCGCGCAGTTGCTAGCAAACCACTTCTGAATTGGGTAGCTAGAAATTATATCCTGGTAAGATTTTGATTATACAAGTATATCTAGGTTATTTTGTATTTAAAGATAATACAGATCGATAGTTGTTCAATAAATTGCAGGATTAAATAGTTTGATTATAGGACGCCTGTAATTCGAAACGTGGGCAGCGTCTCCGTAGGTTTTAGTTTTGCGGTCGGAGGCACACGTAATGAAGATTAATAATCATTTACAAGTACCGGACAATACTCGCTAGGTACCTATGTATATTTACGTTGTTGACCTCAGAGCCATTTGGCTGCACATTATGAAAATGAATCTAAAAATTATGCGACACCGTCCATAGCGACGTCTGTGCATTTTTTTACAAACTGAGCGATGTACTCGAATGCAGACTATTCGAATTTCCTTGAATTTTTATCAGAGATCTCCGTCTATGTCTCAATGCTCTTTGCAAACTATTTTATTATCGGCTGTCAAGATGTCTCACACGATATTCGGTTGTGATGGTGTTTACAGCTGTTACAGTTTGGTTTCAAAATCGCGTGCGCCGATACGATTGTAGTTTCACGAATTCAGCCCTAGGACAAGCAAATTTATTTATTGCATCGTGATTCATGTGTTCACTGCAACAGACGAATAACATTCGCCGCGTTCTCCTAGCGACAGACATTTTTTGTCAACCGCTGTTTTCGAGTCCGATTACAACTTCGAATGCAATCAATAAAGTCTCCGACGTAGTATATCAAAACGCGGGACGTTCAAGTTTCAATGATTACTTGATAACATTAATGTTAGCCTAGACTTTGTTGATATAGTTTAGTATTTACATAACTTTGTTATATTTTATGAAAGAAACGATACATTTTTTTACGACAGAAAGTATTTAACGGAATAACGTTTGTTTTAAATTGATTAGAAATGGCTAGTTTTACATTCGCAGTGTTGAAGTGAAAAGGATATAAACTACTTTTCGTCACAAAATATCAACAGATCCAAGAGATGGTATTAAAAGTAATGAAAAACTACGTCGCCAGTTCTTTGAAATTATTAGACTTGAAGTGCAATTATATGCAAATGCGGCACGGCAAGTGAGCTCGTTTTGAAACCATCCATTTGTCGTCACACCTACTCGGGATAATTCTGTGACGAAGTCATCTGTTATAAGCAATCAACGCTTCGGTTCAACGGAAAATTTTACCTCTACTCTGTATTAAAATGAAGCGATAAAATTATGTTGCGTTCTCTCAATATATTGTTAAGAGCTCGATGAATCGAAATAAATAAACAAATGAACATATAAATAAAATAAAACCAATGCTTAACTGCTGCAGTTTTTTTACATAAACATACATACATACATACATTCACGCCTATTTCCCATAAAGATAGGCAGAGACTAGGGATTTCCACGGGCTACCGTGCAGACTAACATCTCACGGTTCTTCTACGTTCATCAAAATGGTCATACGGACTCGTTTATGACCTTAGTTTATGAACTTATGAGAATTAACAAGAAATGACCGAGATTTCCTAGAGTCTTTAAAATTTAAGACTATGGATTATGGACATAGTAATTTTTCAATTTACTGCTACCATAAAAGGTTTTCCGTTCGCGTATGTTGGAGCATTGAGCTAACGCTTGCCACAATCGATGATCCGCCTTACTGTAGAAGCTTCGTACAGCGAGCCGCAAAAGCTCTAACTATAATGTTGTTCAAACTATTATAAATTTACTAGTACTCATTAACTTAAACATTATCTTATAAAATTGTATACTTATATGTTTTTAGAAAGTATTAAGTATATATAAAACGAAAACATCTTATTTAAAAAGTGAGATAGAATGAAAAAAACCCTCATATGAAAGAACACATTATATGCAATATATTTTTATTGAGAGATGCAAGATTCATGTGTGCTATATTTGAGGAAAAATCTGCTCATCGCAGTCTGCATCATACCACTTATACTTTACAACGGAAATGTACTTGTATGTTGAAAATATCTCCGCCTAACCGAGTAATACTGTTTTTGCCTATCAGCCAGTTATAAGATATAAGTAAGTAATGTTAAGAAAATATTTGCATTGCATGTGTAACAAATTTTAAAGGAGGTTACATTTATGGTTATGTGGATACTATAACCATTTTTGCCTTTATGAGATACCAACCTATACTGGGTGCAATGTAGAGACTTAATATGGTAGAGTCTTATTATACTGATGAATATTGCTAATAATCCTTTAATCGCTATGAATCTCACGTACTACTAAACATCCATATTCCTTTAAAATGTATGTTGCAAAGTTAAGCAGCGCACATAACGTACAAAGCTTTAAAAGGTTTCGTTATTAATTCATAAGCATCAAACCATTCTGACCGGACCGTTGGTAAAGTACGTGCATAGTGGTATTGACTGCTGAGTGGTGAGTTGTTGTGGGTTCAATTCCTACGCAGTACAAATTATTGTGCGATAAGCGCGAAAGTTGACTAAGTAAACTTGAGTATTTGATATAAATTTCAGCTTAACACCTCCACGCGTTCCTGAGAAAAAGGGTCTTGACAGACAGACGGACGAACGGACGGACAGATAACAAAGTGATCTTATAAAGGTTCCATTTTTTACTTTCAAGTCACGAAACCCTAAAAATTTGCGTATAATCTAGTCCATTTGCTGTCCGAATACCATAGTATTTTATTAACTTAAAATGACGTACGATTGATTGTTATGAAATTACCTAGAATATCACCAAAGTCTATCTATTATATTTCTGATGAATTATTTATTAAATATAAAATCACATTTTAACTTCATTTAATTGCCAATAATTTGCACACCAAGAATTAACCGTTAACTAAGAAGCAAAAGCGAAATTCATTCGTTATGCTTCTTGTAAAATGATTGGGCAATGCTTGCAATTAAATTTACTTCGTATATTTCATAAGGTTTATTTCAATCAGGGCTATCAATAAGAACTAGGCTATCAAAATGCCGTAATAGCCAAGGTTTTTTAAATTTTGGGTCTGCTATTCGGATTGGCGCGACCCGTGTCTTAAATTTTATGGAGTGTATTTAATTTTAAATAGCACCCGCTAAGATGTTTAAGGAAAATATCATTTTGTCCTTCTAATTCTGACATGAGACTTGTCTTCAAGGGTTGAACAATAAAACAAATTGTCGATCATATAAATCTATTGTTTTTGTTTCTATATGTAAATACATGTATATGTATAGCTTTTATTAAATTTCAGCAAATCTGCTTGATACGAAAATAGGCGAATTAGATTATTTGTTCATTGTAATATAAAGTTTAAATGACGAAAACGACTCGTTTACAAATTCCAGTATTTGTAAAATACTAATTAATCGTTCGCAATCGTGTAATTAATTCGAAACGCCTTAGGTCGTTCAATGGCTTTGTGTTACGTTCACTCAACGATCAAATTTAAATAAATTCTTGGGGCTTGTTTGCCTATTAAATTAAAGCTTCGTTAAAAGAGACGCCGGGAACTAGTTTAAAAGCAAAAAATGTCAATATCTCATTAGTTGCAAAACTTAATCACACTTACTAGTGTTGGACGTAGTAAAAACTGTTACATATTCGTTACTTGCCTATGGGATGCGGCTATTAAAACTAATCTACTTATTAAATGTATAATTCCTAAGTTGTAAGGGTAGGTATATTGTTAGCTTTTTCCACAAGGAAAAATTACGTATTCAAATTTCATTTTAATTGACAATCCTAAACTAGATACAACAGTTTTTATGCATCTCTTCTAGTTTCATATTATTTATGCATCAGTAATTTTTGTTTTATCAATATGCAAATCTTTGTATATCTCAAAATCGACGTCGTTCTACTTGACGTACACACACTCTGCGATCGTAGCTATTAAGCCGGAAAGTTGTCGTTTGATCTGATCGATATTAAATCGGACAGGTCTGTCAGTTACCTAACTCTACGCACCTATTCTACGACGGCAGTGAAAGCGAATTGTTTAATTATTTTTTTTTTCGTAATAACAGAGATGACACAGCGCTTCGAAACGTACGGCCCGCTTTTTTTTTTCCTTTTTACGCTCCGGGAACGCAATCTGCGGTCAGTGTGAAATGGAGATTATAAGAAAAAGGTACGTGATTGACTTTTGTCGGCGCAAAACGATTGCTATCGATGCACTGCTTGTTACAATCATGAAATATCGGTGTCCATGTCTTATGTAAAATAAAAAGTTCGGTGGAGGATTTAAATTGACTTCATAGTGTGCGAGATCGCCGATAACAACATTCTTATTAGGCAAGTAATTATTGGTATCGGGTGGTATTGGCTTGTTATATCATGCGTTTAGCAATTCACTTTCTATTTTTCATCGATGTATTGAATTTACTTGTTATAATTGAATTATTTTTTCACTTTATATATCATAGCAGTCTCTTTTATCACTGTTTTATTATTTGATCGTAACAGATTTACTTTAGTGTAAATCATGAGATAGAATTTCTCGTGCGTATTTGTAACATAATTGCAAGAAATTAAAATTATTTACGAGTACATTTTTTTGATCAAGACTATCATAAAATTTTAAACATCACTGTTCAGATATAAAATATTCAAGTATATAACTAACTAGTGTATATTGTAAAATATTTAACTGGTTTCATATTTATAACATAATATTGAAAGAAATTATCGGAGCAATTTAACTATAAAGTCTCAGTTTTATACCTTTATTTCGGAGATGCAAATGTAAGATAACTGCAATTTCGCGAATGGGAAGCGCCTTAATTTTTATTACTCTTTTATTTTTAAAGTAGCCGTCGATGTAGCGAGCCTCTTTCAAGAAGCTGATACGTGTAAGTTGAACATTTAAAACCGAAAAAAAAGTGCATTTAAGTAGTGAGAAAAGTCAAACTGACTACTGGTACCACCGTTTTTTAAATCGACCACATGCGATCCCGTTTGTGAATATTTTTGAAATTCCAATTACGTCCATTAAGTATTTTAACTTCCTACAGACTTTGGTAATCATTTTTATTATGAGGTAATATATTTATTATCACTTCTCTCAGCAAAAAGTATCGCAAGGTCTTTTACCTCTTTGCCATTATACTTGTATGGGACTTGAGTTACCTATTTGTGAGCTTCTCTTTACGAGTAAAAAATATTGTTTTAATTTCATATAATATAACTGAAGTTCCAGACCGAAAATAAACTACATTTTATAATTGTCTGCTAGCATCCCGATTGAGCACTCGCCAATAATGGGCGATCGGAGTAAAAAATGGCACCCGACGGACGGCCGCCGTTACGGTGAAATAGCGTAACTCACTTTCTGGTTTACTAGGTCGATTACAGTGTTTATTTTATTTTCATTTCTTTTATTATAAAAATGAGTGAAAATTTCAGTGAAACCTTCACTTTTGGTTTTGAGGTTTTTAAATCGCAGGATAAGTCTGCCGCATAAAAAATGTATAATTTGCTACTAATAGTTAATTTAACGTTTATTGTTATTATAATATGAAATTATGTGAGTAATAAATATTTATCTAAATATGAATAAAAGTAGATGAACATTCAACTAATTCTTAGCACGTATTCGCTACGAATGAAAGTGGACTGCACAAAGTGCGCTTAAAATATTCGTCTCACACTTATGTAGTGTCAGATTTCATACTTTATGTGGCCGTTATATTTCTTCGTTTTTTAACCAATTTCTTTTATACGTAACACAGTTAGAATGCAACGGAGTGACACAAAGAAAATAACTATCAAACTTATTTTATGTACATTATAAGGTTTTTTTTCTAATTTAGGGGTATTGAACATTAATGTATACAATGCATACACTTTTGCACCACACATTATATTAATGTATACATATTTTTTGCACGGCGAAAGTAAAAACATAAACGATTTAGCTGGCTAAAATCGTTTCACTGCTGGTAGTTTATGACGACATTATATATAATTATTATTGTTCTGATAAAAAAAGAGAATGATCGGAATCAATTAATTTTATTATTTTAATAACGGAGGGTTTCTTTTTGGATTTTTATTCTTAAAATTGTTTCTTCAATTTTGTATAATAAACGCTGGATCCTCTTCATTTTGTAAGCCTTTGTAATGTGCATGATTAATTTATATTACTAGTATACATTGAATATTTTATAAAAACACCGATAAAGAAATTAAAGCCACCTACCTCGTTGCACGGAAAAGTCCAATTTAAGTTATCCTTCTACTGTGCGTTTCAGTAAGTCGTACGGCACTAGTACTATAGAATAGTCAGTGTAAAAAATCCAGTGGCTTCGTACCCGGCTAATTAGAGCACTGAGTATCGGTTTCACTTTTAATAGCACTATGTTCAACAAAAAATTATAATTAAAAATAATAAATATTTTTAATCGTAACACACTATCCGAATGAAGAAGTCAGTACCACAGCACTTGGTAATCGAATATCCATTCCATCACTGGGGGTGTAGAGTCCGCGAGCGAGCGAGCTTAAAGCTGCGGAGCGTGCGCGTGCGCAGGCCGGTGTGGCATCGCGTTATCAGCGCGAGCGGCGCGCCGCGCGACAACAACAGAACTTGAGAGCCGATCTCAATAATAACAAGAAAAGAAAACGGTCCAGTTTCAGCGAGGCTTCCGGATGGCTCGGACGGGGCGCGGAGTAGTCCTCTCGCTCGCACGCACTATGTCGTTTCGCTCTCTCTGTCTAACGGTACTCGCGCGCGGTTTGAACGATAGCACGGCTAGTCGCAAGTGCGACGCCGCCCCGTACACCCGCCGCCATCGACCCCGCTACACATTTACTGTTTGACTTCTTTCCCGCCGTTTTTACGTCTTTGACATCGCTGTGAGGAATATCCTTAGTGACTTAAGGCCAATATTGCTCACACAATAATGGCATTTTAGCACATTATCTACGCTTCTGACATGTGTAGGTCTTAATGTGTAGTAAATAAATCGTTAATATAATATTATTATGATTTATGAGTACTCTGACATTCGATATCCGATAAAATTAGGATGGAATATTCGCCACGCGTTGATGTCTTTTATATTGCCTCATGAATATGTATTTAGTATGCGTCCACCGGGAGGACAGATTTTAAAAATAATTGACTTGTGGTATATTTTTTAAATATTTTACCTTATTAAGCCATTGAATGAAACAAGTACAGCAGAAGTTTGCTTGGCTTAAGTACGTTATGCGGAAACCTGAAATGAAGTGTAAGGTTTTGTAAGACTTACGTAATAGTTTAAATGGTAAAGTATGTTTTCGAGGTTATTATTTATTCGAGGCAATATTTCAATTAACGACGATATTTCAGTAATTATTACACTTGTGTAAGGACCTGATACCAAATTTTAAAAGTTTAACAGTCTGATCGTTCATTAATGTGATTAATTTTAATATTGCCTCACTTTTTTTCATAACAATTTTTTTGTTAAAACATTCGAAAAGTAGAAGAACGTACATATGTACAACAAGAAAAATTCTGTATAATATTTACAATCTAAATTATAAACACTTATTTACTTTAGAACTATTAATAATACATACTACTTTATAAATATATCTTGTTTAGAGATAAATGTGAATAAGTATTGCAATTTTACTCTACAATATATGTTGTTTCTCGGATTAAAACGTTTAATAAGTAATTTTTGTCGTATTTTCCAAATTAAAAGTTCTGAATTGTAAAAAATCTACATAAATATGTTGCTATTAAATAGGTTTTAATACATTTACATACAAATTTTACACAATGACATGGTAGAAATGAAGAACTTCATTATTTAGATAGCATCTCCATCAAGGCTTAGCAGATGAGAGTAAACCTACGAGATTCCTTCATTTAAATAGACTATGACGGTTAGGCGAGTTTCTCATACGCAACGACATATCGCGGACGGAAATTGTTCGCGCGAGAAAAACCCAACAATTTTGTATCGGAATCCCCATCCCGATCTGTTGTATTGGAATTCCATTTACGTTAAACAGGGTTTCGGATAGGATTTGTGGAATAATTACACGTTTATTTATTTCTTAAATACGGTTAAATACGGGTGGAATGTTTTTTTTTAAGTCCGCTCAATTAGAAGAAAGCACTACGAAAATTAGTATTTAATTTTCTGGTTAAAGTGAAATTGTAGATTTTAAGTGTATGAAATTATTTCTAGCTTCGATGCCGGCAAAACTGTTGGCAACAGCTAGTTTATTAATAAAAGTTTTCACACAACCTGACAAGCATTAAGGAATATTACTCGGATCTTGTAAATTATGAAAGTATTAAACGGATATCTAGTCTTTTCTAGTCTACACATTTTTTATATGATTTTTAATGGAACTTAAGCCTTAAGGAACTTTTCAATGGAACTTAACTTGCCTTGCAGCTTCCAAAGGGGAAGCGAATTATGGCAGGCGTATTTTTTCTAACACTTGTCAGTGTTATATATTTTGTTACTAGCCTTAAAATATGACAGTGATATTAAAGAGTTACTATATGGAATAAAAAAAATGTTTTCAACCCTTTTATTGATCTACTGCTGGATCGGAGCTCCTCTCGTGGTGAGAGCGATTTAGATCATAGTCCACCACGCTGATCGAGTGCGGATTGAAAGACTTCAGAGACTTCAGAAAATATTATATTATACTTTATAGCATCTCTAAGATGTGCATCTTAATTTTTTAATGAAAGCCACTTTATTAATGTAAGAAATCTGCGTGCACTACAGCAGGCTCGCATGCCTGAGCAGTGGAACTGCAACATGTACCTGAATGCGAACATTTTAAAATTTCCTTATTAGCTTCTCCAATCGACTTCATTTTATTAGTTAAAATAATTTAAGTATTGTTTTTATGAAAAATATATGTAGTTAAAAACTGTGATATAAATATAATACTTTCTGCGCATGTACGAGTATATTAAAGTAAATATCACTTGCTATAAGCGTGAAGGAAAACATAGCGAGGAAACCTGCACACTTTAGAGATATTTTAAATTATATATTATAAAATTTTCTGAGGTGTGTGAAGTCTACCATTCCGCACTTGGCCAGCGTGGTAGACTATGGTCTAAATGCCTCTCACTATGAGAGGAAACCCGATCCAGCAGTGGACTAACAAAAGGGTTGTACATACATCTGTTTATACACAGGATGTTATAATATGTTTTTAAACCATGAAAATACAGACATAAAGGGGAGTAACTTCACGTTGAAATATTGATTATATATGAGAAAATATGGACCATTTCGACACGGTAATACTACCTACGTATGTGTTGTGTTCATGCGTTCGAAATATGAGGTGGTGTCCAGAAATTACTAAACTCATTATGTTAAAATCAACACCATCGTAACTCTCCGTAATGGGTGCTGCCTCGCCAGAAATGTACGAAAATATTCGTCTTGAAAATAATATCGTTTTAATCTGCCCAACGCAGTGGAGTGCCCGACTACTTACGAGTATGTTGTTATTAACTGGTCCGAATTTCGTGGTACAGCCGTAATGCACCGCAATGGTATCATTAATGGTGAAATAAGAAATTTAAGAGCGAAACGCTGGTTATTGGTTTCGGAAAAAGGTTTATGGATAAATATTGGCAGTCTTATGGCATATATTGATTCAATATAGTCGCCGTACAACTGTATAAGACACATGAAATTTAGTCATTTTATTTAACGTGGATATTGACAGCTCATACTCATAACTTATAAGGCGATCTTAAATAGGACTTAAACTTAAGTCCAAATAATCATATGCCTATCGCTAAGGATTAAGAAGGAACCGCATGTCTGTCTGTCTATAACATCCAAGAAAGTGTAGGTGAATAGCCGTTTATTAGCTTATGTACTAAAACGTAAAGACAAGTAAATTTTTATCATACCTTTATAGCGTTTCGGACCGTTACAGTACGTGGTTATTTCATTGTGTAAGAACCGTCGGTAAAAAGTAAAAAATCAGAACTGTTGCAACAAAAGTTATTACCGAGCTGGATATTGGCGATACATGGCAATCAGTCGGCGTAACAGAAAAATATCATTGCATTAAAACTACTCAGGGAGAGATCACAATGTTTTTAAATGTGATCATTTTTATCCAGTCACAAATAAAACGGTAAATATATCGATATTTTAGCGTGTACAGTACAAAAAAACAAAGATAAAAAAACAGTTTTTTTTACGTTATCTCAATCACAATACAATTTTAATAAAATTATCTATAAATTCAAAGTAAATAAAATATATTCATTCAACATTGTAATTGTAAAATATTGATTTTTTATGCATAAAACCACTCCATATTTTGTTATCACATTGTGCTCGCCTTGTTGGGAGTTTCGTGTGAAATTCATCGATAATGGGCGGGCTTGAGGCCTGAGGTGCGCTGCATTACTTTAAACGGGCCTCTCATTCCTCATGTAAATGTTCCGAATAATGTATTTTACTGCAATTAAGGTGGAACAAGTGAAATTACAACCGAATTGCAATTAATCTGCAACTGGACCTCGGTGAACGTTGGCGTAACACTAGCCACCAGTCCAGTGTAGGTGTATTTGATAGGGATTAGCTTTAATGAGCGAACTACAGAACTATTTGTAGCAATAAAACAGTAATCGGATATTAAGTAGAGCAATAAATAACCGCTTTTTACAGTATCGATATTTTACTACTCTCATGACAAGATTATGACAATCATTTCAATATTAACAAGTTATTTACAGAAAAAACTTATATTAGAACATTTTATACGAAACGGGCTTGCGCATTTCATTTAGTTTGTTTCGTATTTAGGTTATGTAATGTTAAATGTAACTTATCCCATCAAGCATATACAGTTATAGTCCGAGCGGCGACGTATTTTGTATCGGTTGCAGAGGTACAATAATAATATTGGCAGAATAATCGAATAAAATATAGATAAACAGCATTTTGTAATAGAAAAATTTACACAATTTGTATTTATTTGATTAAAAGTCTATAGTTCTAAGCACAAGGTTCACTGTCACTGATATTTTATTGTGATTGAGAAGTGAAAAGAATACTTACTCGGATACGCTGTGCTTTGAAATATGTATTGATATAAAGGTTGTATTTCTACGAGCCAGAATAATGGTGTCCTTAAGATGCTTAGCTTTCCGAGTTCTTTATCTTCACTATCACCACATAGTATAAAACAAAGTCTATTTCCGCTGTCTGTCCCTATGTATGCTTAGATCTTTAAAACTACGCAACGGATTTTGATGCGATTTTTTTAATAGATAGAGTGATTCAAGAGTAATGTTCATATGTATAACTAGCTTTTGCCCGCGACTTCGCCCGCGTGGAATAGTGACTTTGGGCACATTTTAATTTTCAGGGGTACACAGCAGTTTATATCTTTATTATTTGCCATAAAAGTCCTAGAAAAGTAAAATGCTGCCTAAAGTCACTATTCCACGCGGATGAAGTCGCGGACAAAAGCTAGTCGTCTATAAATAAATTTAATGGATTTTTCATTATTAATTGTTCAAGAAGTTTTTTAAAAAATGAAAAATTACATAGTGCCAAGTTATTTATAGTTCGCTATTATTGACAGCAGTTTTTTTTTTTTATATATTTTTAAGTAAACGTTTATGTACGACTGCAGTTAATTTTTTGAGCCGTCACTCCCCATCTTAAAGCGCGTTTAAGATCACCGAAGGCTAATTCTCGACTTCAACAATACGGATTTGTAATTATCCTTCAATTTATTATTAATGGTTGTTTGTTTCCTTTATCTTTTGCAATATTTTCTTATAAATGATTGCCAGTCTTGCTGTGGTTTTCGTTACTTACTTTTTAAATGTATAAACCATGATTTTTCAACAGTCTTCAATCATCGTCTTTGTGATGTCTTGGCAGTGAATGCTATTATAGAGATGTTATTTTACGCCAACGACGCCCAATTTTTGTTCTGTGCAACGTTTTTATTTTTATATATATATAAATTGTTATTTTGGTACGCTTGTTATTCATAAGCATGTCATGTTATTTTCACTACCTATTTATTAGTCTGACTATTCTGAGAATGTTTTAGTGAATATAGAAATGATTACACAGCTCTACAAAAAAAAAATTTTTTGTGTTGCCTTGGATATT
>DWUN01000295.1:0-25287 GCA_018249975.1 Passova gellias
ACTTAATACTTTGTGAGGTCAAAGATATGGATATTCTAAGACTTCCAATGCAATAAAACAAAATTGGCCAAAATGTACTACCGACTATGTTAATTGCTGCAGTCGATATGTGAGTGTGAACAACAGAGTTTGCGTCACTGTATTTCGATTGAAAGGGCGGACGCAGATATATTTACGCAAAAGATCTGTATCCACAAAAATACTATGCTATAGTACATATATAGGAAATGTCAATTTGTTTCAGTATCCGTTTCACATTTCACATCGATAGGCCCACGTGGCAGTTCCTACTTATTCCTCTTGCGTATCAATGGCACACGGCTTGTGCCTGATCAGTCGTTACATAAAATATGGGCTCAGTAATTGTTTTGACTAAGGTAACAATTACATCTTATTCCCTTCACGACTAATTCTACCAATTACTATTATTATAAAATAGAAAGTGTGTTAACTATCCTATATTCCCCGCCAACATTTATGGTAGCGCGCTGGTCGGGTCGGGATGTGGGATCGTTCAAACGCTTCCCGTAGATCTTACGCCGGGAAACTTTGATTAATTTACTGCTATTATTAGGAATGTATTGCTTAACATCCTGGATAGCAATGGACTCTCGTACATAATATTCACACGAGGATACGATGAAGATATTCGTTTCACATACTCGATTTATATACTTCGTGACTGTGAGCTTACAAGTTATATGGGGTTATTATTGAAATAAATTTAACGATTCACATATTCAGTTTTAATGAACTATTCAAGTTTTTTTCGTATTCAAAACATTTATGTAATGATATACAAGATCCAACACATATCAGATTACTATGCGAACTGTATTTGTTGTGACTATTTAGTAATTTAAACAGGATCTATATAGCAAAGAATACTGTATTGTTTGATTGTAGAAATTCACTGAAAATATTTTCCTTATGAAATACTGTTGTAGTTTTTATATAAAGATGGTACTTCAATCATTTTCCAAACACAGTCCGATATATGTACCTATTTCAAAATATATGTTACATGTCCGTTATTGTTCGCTTATTGAATAATCAGCTTCACGATGAGGCGCGGATCTGATGAAATAAAAGACACAAAACACAACGGTTCCCCGTCGCTGGGTGCGCGGCGCTGCTCTCGTAAATGTCTGTATTAACTGCGACGATACCCGGTTATGTCAGCGGCTGACATACAGGGTCCTCCGAATAAAGTATCAACATCCGTATCCTTGCCGACATTTAAATGAGCACACATTATCCGGATGTGCACAGATACCGTTTATAAAAGGATAAGGACAACAGCCAACGTCATAAAACATTATACGAACGGACAGTACTAAACTCCGGCGCGCTATGTATACACCGAAAAACACCCGAATATATCTCACGAGTCGGCTGCGTCTCGTCGAATTCATTTAGCGCGGCGTCCATTGCCGCCCCGCTACGGCACACGTTCGGTGGTCGCGCGCTCGAGCGTCGCTGTAAATCGCGTCGATGGTTTGTACCGTCGTTATAATTTACGAGGTGCGAGGCGTCGTCCCAGCGGTGAAATTTATTCATGGCGGTAATAAAATCTGTCGTGCCACGGTCCCGGGGACGGCCGGGCCGGCCAGGTTAATTCCTTTTTGGAATTCGCACAAGATACGACTTGGCAAGCCTTGGACTTTATGTAATAAACTAAAGGCTAGCGCCGCCGCCGTAGTCTCCATTGACCTCCGCATGAAATAAGGCAGAAAATGTCTCTAGTAGTTAGCTTGTGTCGAGCCGCGGTGTGCTGACTCGGCCTTTACAAACTGTATCAAGATAATGGAATTCACTTACATAATAGCTTTTGACGATCATTTGTACCGTAGGCACTAAACATAAACATAAAGGTGGCCTAAGTGGCTCTTGAATTTTTTACTTTCCACATTTACTAGAAGAATATGGTAAAATCATTTTAGCATATTTTATACAAATTGATTGGATTTATTTCACGCCAGACAAGTTTGAAATGGGCAAAAAGCCACCCGGTGCTAAACGTTTGTATACCTGTAGTATATTTTTTGTGTGTAACTTAACTATTGAAGATTTATTGTGAGGACATTATCGTTTGTCTCCAGAAAGCGGTCAGCATGCGTCGCTGGTGGCGGAGACGCGCGCGGACCTGAGCCCGCCCGCTCCAGCATGGCGGCGCACGGGGCGCTGTTCCTGCTGCTCTGCTTGGTCCGCTGTGACACCAAGACCGTGCTGCAGGATAAACTGGGTAAGTGACATTACGTACACTTTAACCTCGCCTCGCCTTAACAATACATTAATATATCGATTTGTGTGTATAATAATTTTGTTTTGTCTGTAATACATATTCAATTGACTTTATGTAATGTTACAGTCGGACTACGTTAATTGACATCACGTACCTATTCATATCTTATTTAACTCCTATTTAAATTGTTATTGAAAATTATTTTGATAAAAGTATTTATTTGTAGTTCGCAAGGGTCGATGTGGTTGCAAATATTTAGTAAAGGCATCACGCTCTGTTTTAATCTCGACGTGTGGTAGACGGAATTCAATCTGAAACAAAAGTAATCTCGAGAATTCATCATGCACGATGTCGGTCAGGGCCGCGTATATGGACCGATAGCGTTGACCGTTGAACACATATAGAACGACTTCAGAGGGAAACCGCTTTCGCTATTCTATTTAAATAACCGTGCACTATGCAGTATCAGCTAAATATGGTTCAAAATTAATCCCATCGTAATGGAACCGGAGATAATTTACAACCTTGTTCAGCCTCTGTTCAGCCCCTGCGTTCAGCGGCCTGTATGAATAAATTAAATAAACAATCTGCGCAATGACCCGTGTGGCAGCACGCCAAGTGCTGTCTACCAGCACCGGTATAACCTCGGTCGCTCGCTTTTGCTTCGAACAGCCCCAGAATGTGAAACATTTGCCGTAGCAGTAAAAGATATATCGAGAAACTGTATTCCTCGCTCGCGGAGGACTGACTTTTCCGATGTACCTCAATCGCGGCTGCAAAAATTCACATTCTAATCGTTTTTGAACTTAGCATATGAAAGTTTGGGTGGAAAGTAGTCGAGAGCTATAAAAAGGCGCGGCCGGGAGAAGGTTCCGTGCGAGTGATCAAAGCGCTCGTAGCCTATTACACACGTGTAGGGTTGCCATGCTCCATCGTCACAGTCCGATGTAGATACCGCGATGATAGAACTAATTGTGCATTGGTATTTCTGTAATGCTGAGATTCAAACCAAATCGTATTGAATGGTCACTTTAATAATATAGCTGATCGAGGACCAAGGAGCTTACGTGTGGTTAACTTAAAAAATATAGAACGTGAACGCAGAATCAATCAGCGGTAAAGGCAGGTAACAGAATTAAATGTCACCACAGGAAACTTATAAATCAAATTTAATTCTCAAACGAGGAGAAAACCGCAAATCACCTATTAAATTCAATATCGGGCGGACTGTCGGTGGCAAAAACAGATTGAGATAAATTGTTCGGACTCATCAATCAGGGCCGTGATTGATCTGCAAAATAATGGTAGTCTTAGTAAATCCGAGTTAGATGTCGGAGAAACTTTCGTGGACAGGTGCGCCGCTGAAAAGTAAATCTAAGTAATGTTTTTACGTGTATATTTATGTAATTATTTCTCGCTGCTACATAATTTTTATATACTCGCTGCTTTGGTACTTATTTGTTCAATATGTTTTGATATTGAACAGTATAAAAGTGTGTCGTCGAACAATCTTTGAATTAAAAACTATCTGTTATTATTGTTATTTATTTATGAATGGATATATAAGTTTTTTCATATTATGAATAAACTGAGTTGAAATATTTTCCATTTCCTTCCACGAGCACGGTGTCATTCAGTTAAAACATCGCATACATTTTAATATATCCATTATTGTACACAACTCATGGTGTCTCCACTCCCAGAAGTAGCGGCATAGCAATACTTATCCATAGTCGGTCCGAGCATTTCGAGCATGTTAAGGTGAACAAAACAGCGCAATTTTATAATACACCCTGCAGCGAGTTCTCCTGTGCTGTAGTACTGCGTTACAGCTTAAAGATTATTTGTACATATATGGAACTACCTACCGGCGTCTATCTTTCCTGAAACCTACAACCTGAGATTATTCAAAACAAGAGTGAATAGGCACTTTCTAGGGGCCCGTGTTTCATCCTAGACTGCAGCTCACTTATCACCAGGTGAGCTCGAAGTCAAACGCAAGAAAAAAGTAAAAAATAAAAAGGTATAGTTCAATGGCTGAATTTCAGGGGACGTAGACAATACATATCGATGTTAGACTTTGTACCTGAGTGCCTTTTATTTTATTCGATTTATGGTGCTTTAGTTTGAAGAGGGTTGGTAGGCCCAGTGCTAATAGAGAATACATCGGTTCACATATGTGGTCCGTACTTGAGCGAAGATATTATGTTTTTTTTGCATGCATAAAAGAGGCATTCACCAAAAATTGCCTTATTATAAGACCAGTTGGCCATTTTTTGCGTAGTACGCCACCGTTTACCACGAATAAACCTCTAAAGCGGGCCATCGATACGTTTTTACAACGTTCAGACAATATCTTTACAATTTACGACTTTGTACAGAAATATTTTTCATACAATTACGAATCACTTCGGGCATTAAACTAAATATACAAAACAGACGGAGGCGCGAGTGGTTTATGGCTTAAAAAAATTTGGAAAGTTGAATTACGATTGCGAATGTCTGTTTTTATTACGTCTAAATGCGTCCGCGGCCGTAACTCGATCGTTTTACGACTCTGCTGCCGTACTCGCAAATTTACAGCCGTGTACCCGCAATTTTCAATATTGTTCATCAATTTTATACGGGAATATGAGGTGTGATATAGATTATACGCTTTGTAAAATATTTATTTTTCCGAACACATGTTACGCGCGCGTCGGGGGCGTGTCGGTCATATTTGCGAATACATTTCGTAACGTACTTTGTGCCGCTAATGGATTGAGTCGCGTGAGTAACTCGTAATCTCTATTACTTAAAAACGCGCGCTTAAATTTTATAAAAGAATCATAAATCGTAGTTGTTGCTTAATTAAATTTTATACGCATGTAGCAATTTTTTATGTCGCTTGTTAAGCGTTTGATTAGTTGAGGAATTTATTCGCGTTATTTTAAAAGCAGTAATAAAGTAATTTTTAATTTCATTACCGGTTAATTTTCAATATTCGTTTTAAAGTACTATTAACATTTTCATTTCCTATGTAATACTTTAGGTACTCATGTTGACCCCAGTTTTATACCCATTTGCATTTTTTGAATATTTTATTACTATTAGTATGTTTGTGGTAACATATATTTGGTATTGTATGAGGTTTTGCACGACGTAAACTCTCAAAGATTCAGCGACAAGGGGACGTTTAGGCAGCTAGAAGTATTGTTTTAACCATTGAAGGAATTAACTATTGAAATATAAGTATTAAATCCGCATCTCAATGTCGATTTCGTTTTGCTTCATATTATACCCTTGCCTGTATCAAAAAAAGTTAAACATTTAACAACCGAATAAATTATACCACTTTCGTAACATGTTTTGACAACAGTTATCGACGTAGATACATTATTAGTCTAGGAACGCTTTTGAATAAACATGTATTTTCAGATGCTACTATAATATATAGCTAACTCTATCCTACGATGGACATCGCACCTGTTAATTGGACATTGGCATGGGGCTATTCATAAGGTCGTAGATTAAATGTCAGGAATAAAGTGATACTTTATTACATTAACAAAGGTTAAGTTCGCTTCCTGGCTGCCTCGTCAGTCACCCGGCGGATGGAATAAAAAAAAGTTTGCGATGAAAACCATTAGCGTAGTGCAGTAAAGGTCATTTAATTTGTAAGCTACAAGAATTTTAAAGGTGGTATAATCATTTCATGTTACGTACCGCACTTCGGTTGGAAGGGAATCGAGATTCCAAGCAATCGTAACGCAAGAGCTATTCTAAATTAATCTTTAAAGAGCTAGCGAACCTGTAAGTCATCCTAGTATAAGACCTATTTGAAAATCGAGATTGAATTTCGTTACGTTCGTTCTGCGCTTCTGTCTTCTTCTTCCTCTATATTACTTGTGGGTATCTTAAGCTTTAAGCTTTTGTAGGCCATTCGTTTTCTGTCCGCAAACGACACGTGTCGGCGATCTGTACAGATGAGACGGCGAGCAGCTACGCCGGCCTCGAAGGGTGCTACAAATACTACCAATCTATTAATCTACAGAGCTAAGTAATTCTTGCATGTAGTTCCTTAGTTATAAGTATTTATAGTATTGTAAGTATGTATTTAAGCCTTATAGCCTAGTTGTTCGAATAGTTCGATTTGAGCCTCCCACTCCGGGGGTCTCGGTTGAAATCCTGGAACGCTCGTCTGACTACAAGGTTACGTGCGTTTTATAACTTGACATTTCTATATCAAGTGCTACGCTCGCGAAGGAAGGCACCGTGAGTAATCCTGCTCACTGTAAAGACGTTACTAGGTATATAATATTTTCCGACGCCTGTGAAGTCTACCAATCCACACTTAGTCAGCGTAGAAGACTCCATAGTCCAAGTCAGGCCATCCTAAAACCAGTGACAGAATTTGAGTTATGATGGTTAATGATAGCGACTAAATAATGTTAATAATAATAGCTTTTAACTTTCAAGCGTGTTAAATAATCATGGTCGAATATTGCGCTGCAGAGTTTCTCCCGGTGTGCAGCGGCTGGTGATAGCGAAAGCCGTGTGAAAAGCGCCTCTTGTCCACTGATAAACAGTGAAATAACTTAGTGGCACGCGATCCGGATATTGCACACTCCTGTACACTGACTTTGACCGGGAACTGCATGGCGTGTAAATGACTAAATATAATTTAGTCTGTTACTGTAAAATTATTCATTTATTCTTTAGTAACATAATTATCCAGTTACCTATGTACTAAAACGATTTAATTTAGAACGTCTGTTATTCGTAATAAAAACAGAATACTATTTTGAACTACACCTGTCGGGTTGTTTAAGCGTTTCATTTCTTGCATTAGTCAACCATATTTCTACGAAAAGTCCAAATAGGTGAAAACAAACATGGTCCGGTGATGGCGTAGTTTGTCCACACTAACATAGTATTATTTAAGTATATTTACTTAGAGAAACTCGCGAGAAAGTGAGGTAAAAACGTCTCGCAGCCCACAAATAACAAAAAAAATTGGAACGCTCAACGCAAACGTTCCTCCTTCGATATCAACGATGTCATGATTGTCAACAGGAGACCTGCGATTGTCTGCTAAGTCGAGAAGTTATAAAAAGAGCTTACAATGTGTATAAATGATGATATGTATTAATTATAGTTATTGCTACGGTATAATTAATAAACAGTTAATTTATTATTGTTGTGAAAATTAGTTCCAATTTTAAAAATTAACGCTGTATTCTTGTAAATAAAAACCGGCCAAGTGCGAGTCAGACTCGCGCACCGAGGGTTCCATACAAACCTGTAGGTATATTTTCGTAAAGGTATTATAGACCTGAGTATTAGATATGAATTTCAATTTAATACCTATACGCGGTCATGAGGAAAGGGGTAGTAACTTTAAAATTATTAAAAATATTATTATTTTATGATGTAACTAAAAATTTACAGTTTTCGCAGTTTTTCCTTTATCTGTACTATAAGACGTTGCTTCGTACCAAATGTCAAGGTTCAGAGTTCACGAGAAGTACCCTGTGGGTTTTGATTCCCTTACAAATGTCGAAAATTTGCGGCATAAGCGGCTGTATCTTTTAACAGCGTTGGCTTAGAAGTTTGATTTTTTCACAGCTTCAAGGGACCGTAAGCTTGAGTATTTCATGTAAATTTCAGCTTAATACGTGAACGCGTTTCTGAGAAAAAGGGTCTTGAAACACGGACGGACCGACGGACGGACGGACGGACGAACAATAAAGTAATCCTATAAGGGTTCCGTTTTTACTTTCAAGGTACGGAACCCTAAAAATGACTTTTTAAAATATTAAAATACGACTGAAAATGTAAACTACCACCCCGCATTTGGCCAGCGTGGTGGACTATGGCCTGTAATCTACATACCATGAGAAGAAGCTTGTAGAAAATTGTAAACGTTCATATTTCTTTATCTTGGAAATAGTTGATATATTTACTCGCCTAGTGTTGGACGAGGTCGTTAGGGCCGATGTACTTGGGAAAATAGTTATGTTAGCGAGAAACAAGTCTGCCGAATTGGCTTGTTGACTTATTGAAGTTCGCCTGGAGGTCGCAAAAAGCTCGTTTTATTTGCAGCCAGTAACCGGTTTAACATTAGAACTTCATCTCGCCGAGGTTGTGACTGGAATCCTAGAAACTGAACAAACGACGTTATGCTAATATAACAATAGCAATATCTTGAGTCAACTCACACATGAGCCGAAACTAGGCATAACTTATGCTATACCAGACATATTATAAATACTCGGTAATACCTATGTAGGTCATTTTGAATCCGCGCGCACAACAACATTTGTAATTTTACTAATTTGTATTTAACTAATATTTCTGTTTTACGCAATTTTATGCAAAGTACTGTACTTTACACTGTTGTAAAAATATTGGCAGGAGGAGAAACGGCTTAGCAACTCGCTCGATTATTCCGACGAGCAGTTTTGCGCTTCCATTGTGGAACGGAACGCTCCACGAGTTTCCAGCGAGGTGCGATACGAGCAGCTTTCTAGCTCTTTACATTCCCTTTCTTTCTTTTATTCTCTTTCGTGAACAGAGATTCTAGCGGATGAAGTGGAATGCGCTAGAATTTGATTAGTTTCAACGGGCGGCGTTCGAGACTGCCTTGCAAATATTTTAAACTTGCATAAATAAAATAATTTGTAACTGTGGTAGTTACTTAATATATTACGAATGCTATTGTATAAAATTAAAGTATAATCTGCATGGAAATCGTGCCTAACAAATAAATTATAAGTGAAGCAATACTGTGGTTTCCGCCGTTAGTCGGCAATGCGCCCGCGCTGGTGCTGTCTCGAGATGCGACCAGACGAATTACGGTTGCTTGAAATCTATTTTTTTATGAAAACCGTGATTTATGTTATATTTTTTATGGAAAAAGATTTTTCTATTATTATTATTATTATAACTTCGAGTACCCGCTCGTTTGTATAGAAATAAAAATTTGAATTATTTGTCAGAAACATAAATCGATCTTCATGACGATCAAGTTATACAGGGATATAGAACGAAGACGTAAGTCGACTGAAAGCGGTAATTACGCCAGGCTTCAGTTCTTGCTCGAAGCCGAATGTCGCTTAGCGATCGAATTTTAATTTTTTGCTCCTCGTCGACGTGCCGACCGGCGGCTCTTCCCTTTTTACTTTTTTCTTTGAGATCGAAGATACGTTTTAATTAGCGACATTTGTAAGAGTTTCCGTTTTTGTCCTTTTGTGGATTATATTTCAGTTTCTATAAGAGTATCTAGCCTTTTCTTTGTAGCAGCGAAGGCGTATCTTAAACAAATTTTAATTTTAGGGGACCTCGAGAAGATCCGATAAACATGAGTGCCTAAGCTGTCATAGGTGACCTACTGACTCTTCGAATCTTTTGAAGAAATTTGATATGTGATCCAATAATCTTTTGATTTTTAATAAAATGAGCATGGCAACAGGTAATTTAAAAAATAAAATTGACCATTTTTTTCTCCATACAAATTTTTCTTAAAGTTGCATATACTCGTACGTATCAATCACACAAAATTGAAAAACTGTAAAGGCTACGGATATCAGGCGATGAATATCGAACTACAAATTTGATACTCGCATGTAATGCAATAATTCTTAACTTAGCTTTCGCTCAGAGATTTGATCATGATTTACGTTACTTTATTGATCGATCCGGAGATGAGATTATAGTTACTATTTTATACGAACACAAATATATACACAGATCAATCGCGCTGTGTGGTGAAATATCATTTATACAGGTAATTGAAATTTATGAATAATATTTATCGCGTTTCGTAATATTCGATAGTTTAATAATACATTAAATTAATTTATGTTAAATCTGACATCGCTTGAACGTTCGGACTATCATAAATTCAATTACATTTTTGACTCCAATGAACAAAACGTGGGCGACACCGGAAGAGGAGTCCACTTTAATAGACTGAATATTTCTATGACATATTAATGTATTGATTTCACAAATCAAGATTTAGTTGCAATGCCTGTCATAGCCCAATGCTGGTTGTGGGTTTCTCTGGCGATGCGTTTGATGATATACTCGTATATTACGAAAAGTACACTATTGAATAAATTTGTTTGAATTTTTACCGAAACACAAATCGATGTCCCTCGAAATAAGATTAGAATCAATCATTGTACCATATTTATCCGTTAATTCTTCATGAGTCGCATTTCCACGGATTTGTAATTTCCTTCTGCCGTATCCGATGAATTATATATTGACAATAGATTTAATTATACGTACGAGTACAGTATCTGTTTTGAATGTTAAAAATCAAAATTCGAATTTAAAACGTTTATTTCACCACAAGAGGCGTGTATATATGTATGAATGTATGTATGTATGTATGTATATATGTATGTATATATGTATGTATGTATGTTTGTTTGTATGTATTCGTGTATAATTGGCGTCGTTAAAATTCGATGTGGAATGGAATAGTTATGTCCCTCCCCGCCAGAGGAGCTGAGGGCTGAAAACACTAGTCGGACGTAAAATGATAATACTGGACGATTAATGAAATTATTTATATTCTAATGAATCATGTATTGCACTAATTGCGTCGCACTCGGAATATACATATGTTTCAACTCGCGGGCGTGTTGGCAGGATAACAAATAATAATTTAAATTAGTGGTTGTTAACTGCTGATAATAATATTATTATAATTGAAGCCGTAGACATTCGGTATTTTATGAATGTTCACGAGAACTGCGGTTTAGTTAGTGTTACGCGCTCAGGCCACGTGCCGCGATTGTGGTTATTTAATAGAAATGTTTGAACATTATTTTTGTTCATTAATATTCTAAGTAAAACAACGCCGTTTGTAAATATGAAAAAGAAATCCGGGACAGCTCGTACGAAGCCATCTGGTCCTACATTAGACAGAGCTTCTCCTGGTAACCTAAAAGTTGATAATAAATAATCGCAATTACATAATTTTTCACATATTTACCTACATCATTTTACATCCAAAAAGAAAACAATAACTACAGTTGAACAAAACCTCAACCTACTCATGTCAAAATGAAACAGACATGGCCTATTTGATAAGACACACGTATTTAGAAAAATGAGTGCTACGAGATTCTCATTAACACAAACGACATCCCTATTTCTATACCTATTTCCCGTAGCATGGGCAGAAATAGTATCATAGGATAGGATAGGATAGGATAGGATAGAACTAGTATCGTCATAGGATACGGTTCTAACAACATTGTTTCGTCTGTACTACTTACATCGATGTCCTTCTACATGGACGTCTATAAAAGTACCTATAAAAGTAGGCAACGTCCTAAAAGATTAGGACGTTGCTAACTTCCTTGAAATACTTACGTCATAGGTATATAGTTACCCCTTCCGACTTCCATACACGGACAGCTGAAATTAAAAACTACAGACATTGCAAAATACTATGAAATTGTATCGTATTCTTTGAAGCATAAGATTGTTGTTGGCAAATTGCGAGTCAAGCTCGATAGGAGCAACAGCAATCGTTATTCCGTTGGTGTCCGCGATTCGCTGGATATCGTAATACATACCATTATGGACAGTGGCAATATCTCGACACCGGCTAAGAATAGATATCACATTAGCGCCTACAAAGTTATTGCTTACATTAACCTATACAATTTTTCATCTTAAACACCAATAATGGACGCATATCTTCGCTCAGATTAAGAACGTTTCAAGCTAAAGTCTGCAGCGCTGCTGGAGTTCGAATTGACATACTTCAAACACTTTAAAGAACATCATGACGAATTCTAAAATATATAGGTTAAACAACAAGTTTTTTTTCACAGTTAATTTGTCACCCCAGAGATGCGTACCAGGATTCAAAGCCCAGACCCCGGAGTGCGCGGCTGACATTCTAACCACTATGCTATTACTCATTTATCATTTGTGTTGCGAATAAATTTTGTAAGTATTTACCACTGCTATTCTTACAATAAGATTCGGCTTACAGTAATGTATATATGTAGAAGCACTTAGCTTACAGGGCTGCCGTATAACACCCGACTCGACCAAGATTGATGTCCCAACTGAGATCATTCACGGAGCGGTTGCTGCTCGCGCCCCCTGTATACCTACTAGGTATTTCAAACATACTATATACTCATATAGTCGCATTGCGGTGAATCTGCTTCCGCAAGGTATATATGACGAGATCCGAAGAGGGCGGAGTACCTAGACTGTGGACTCATACTGACTCGTGCTAGCCGGAAGAATATATTTCTTTCTATTTAAAAATGTAGCTTATTAAATATACACATATATATATATATATATATATAGTTTGCCATCCAAGAGCCACCAATGCGATGTCGGCTTCGTGACTCCTTTTGACTATATTATGAATAAAATTATACGTTTAAGGTGACAATAATTTATTTATCTGCACTACCCACTTGCTCGGTGGTCATGTCCGTGCGCTTATGAGGGTACTCGTCTTTTCATTTTGATAGCTAAGGAAAGTATAATAATATTATATTATTATAAAGAAATCAAAGCTTTGTTTCGTCGAATTATCAACCGAGCTCAGACATTCCGTTCTCAACGGTTAGTAAGTGACTGAAAATGAGGGTAGTTACCGCCTTCAATTCGTTCCTTCGTTGGCTATCGTGTGTCGTCTGTCGTTTCGAAGATGATAAAACGAAACGATATCCCCCGGCGGATTGTTGGTGCGCCGTACTGCGGAGTCGGCAAACGTCTGGAATGTTGCTCGTCACAAAACATCCGATATTGCATGTACAAGATCGCTGCGATCCGATGCCTCGGACTTCTTGGAGGCGAATAACTTTGTATGAATTCTCTTGCGGTTCCCACATGTCTCGAGATAATTTTGCGCTTTAATTATAAATTCCGTGCTGTTGAAATTTGTTAATTTATTTTTTTATATAGACACGCCTATTGCCCATAGGGCAGTGTCAGCTTAGTGGGTATAAATTCAATCTCATCTTTACAGATCGTTGACAATCTGCAAGCACATTTCTATTAGGGCACAAAACACCGAATCTTCCCCATCCGCACCGGCGCAGCGCGTTTAAGTAAGCCGCCGACCTCCCGTAGCTACGAGAGAAAACCACAAATAGCAGAGTGGTGTACGACAAACATTTATTTCGTTATCTCGTCGGATATTAAGCTCGGAGGTACATTACGCCGATATAAAGTATGATCGGAACTGTTATAATGGCAATCGATGAGACCGGCCGCGAGGGACAAAGGCGATGACATCACTACATATTCTACACTGCGTCCACAACATCGCTCCCAATGCCTACGTTCCGGTAGAGCACTCGGGAAAACGAGATGAGGCTTTAGCAATAGGCTACGTTCACAGTGAGCACTTAAGACTTGGTATAAACACTACAAGAATGTAATAAACTTTGTCTTATTGCACAGAAATACGACGAAATATACTATGACTATGTAACATATTTGAAGCGAGATCTTGTAATTTGTAATAAATTTATGTGACAAAGAATAAAACAATAAAGAGTAAATAAATAAATTAATATACTCCTTGTATAAAATGCTTTCAATAAAGTCAGCTATTACACAAATGAAGTAAAGTGGTGTTTCATTATTCATTGTCCTTTTCGTTTTAGGATTTATAAAATTTCAAGAACATATTCTAGCAATATTGAAGAATTTGATCTTTATTTAATCTGAATACGGTGTGTAGGTGAATCGGTGTGTAGTGCGTTGGTCCAAAGCACTGAACATTATCGAGGTTTTGTCAAGGGCACTGAAGCTTCAGGTCTGTGACGGGAATAATTTCATAGTATGTTAGCGGTGTGCTTAAAGCATAAGTGACCAGTGCGCAACTCTTAACTAGAAAAACTTGTATCGCTACTGTCATTTTCATTAATATAACACCGCGGTCATCTTGTTCAACAAATATGACTATGACAGACAGACGGCGATCAGGCGAACGAGGGTGTCGTGAAGGCTTCCTATGAAATCTCATTGTTTCGTAAGAATGTTTTCAAACTTTTATAAATAATATATTCAAATTGTTAAAACTTTAAAATATGACGAGTTACGAACTTGGGTCGCTCAGCGAAGATTCGGTGTCGTTCACACTTAAAAAAAATGTTATTGAAACATAAACACACGTACAAATTGCACTCCAAAACAGCAGTTCTGTGTTTCGGAAGCATTAACCGGCGTCGCTCTAATGTTCATTAGTATTGCATTGCGGCCAGTTGGCCCATTTGAATAATACCACCATAAAAGAAATTAAAGCGCACGCGATTCGGCCACTGAATATTTGTTATGGGCCCTCATTAGAGATTAATTAATCGACTACTCGGTGCTTGCTCATACGAATGACGAATGGAGTGTTTTAAGCCTTATTCCTATTCTACACATTCAAATTGTTTCATTCATTATAAGGACATCCATGCACACTATACATACACACCATACATACCTACATTTGAGGAGCTTCAAAAGTATTTTAGTTATTGTTTATCGGTTTTGTGCGCTTTACGGTTTTAGTAGATCAGGACAAAGATAGGAAAAGATAGTAACAAAAGAAGCCATGTTGCAGCATGGCTTTAGTTTATAACGAGCATACGGGACAGCTTATCTGAACGGATATTAAAAACAGTCCTATTCCCGCAGTCTTGTTACTAATGAATGGTAACCAATTAATATTCTTATTAACACTTGTCAGAAATTGGAAGAGTACTCACAGTAACGGTCCTATTCTTACAGTCCTATTAGAGATCGGTTGCAGCGGCTGCCTGCGACCGCGGCTCGCCGGTTCGCTCTCGTCATTTAAAAAAGTAAACATATCAATTGCATCATGTGTCAGACGAGTGCCGGATTCTGAAAACGTTTCGAGTGCAATATTGGAACAATTCAGCCGTTGTGTTTCGGAGTTCCCGGATGATGAGTTCGGGAACAATGAGCTCGGAAATGTCCTTCAAAATGCACATTGTAGCGAAAATGGGACGGGAGCCGTCGCGGACCCGATGCTGTAGTTATTGTGTTTCCGTTTTGTATTGTAATTTCTCTCGAGTGCACTGCACTTTTAATATTTGAAAAAATAATACATTTTGTATCGCTGACATGACACTACTTGATATCTGGAGTTGTCGCTCATTGTTTTTCTTTCTCAGGCTTGCGTCTGACGACGAGTGCACCTGATGGTAAGTTGCAGTCTAAGATGTAGCACGATTGCCAAAAAAATGCTTATTCACTGTAATTACGAATAAGATTTATACAAATGAACGTTGTCTGGAGAAGAAAGTTGTGGCAACAATCGCACAAGCACACACAGAAGACTATACACGCATCTGGACAGCCTTAGATAATAGTTAAAAATAAATGATTCCGTACGTACGTTTACCATTATACTGTTTACACAAATTTCGATAAAAATGATTACGGCCGATTTTTCAAGCCTCGCTACGTAAAGGATCAGGAGGATTACATGTAACAGCTCTAAGCAATTACAGCTTTATTGTAATCGTTTGTAATTAAGAAGCGCTAGTACTAGCGGCGGCGCGTTTCGTGTAATTGATTACAGAATGGACGAAACAAAGCGGGTTTTGAGCGATCGTCGTTTGCCGGCGTATTGCGAGACTTATGGGGATTTACTGCTCATTACCAACGTTTAGAAGTTGCAATGAAAGTTTCTCCTAAATATGCAACAACCGGTCTCTCTGTCTCGACGATTGTCTAATATCTTTGTCTAAATGATTTAAACGGCTGATATTTCAAAAACGATTATAATTGTATTTAAGACGTCAGTCAGCAAATCCAGGCTTACTTTATCATAGATGACCATTACTCCGTTGACCTAAGTTCTTCCCCTGTCCCAAGGCTAAAGATACATCGATATCACAACTCGAAGTTCGTAATATTTTTCGTGTAGAATGTTCGTGTAGTGGACAGCAAATTTACAGTTCTTATTTTGTTTTTTATAATTAGCGAATGAACTCCATATACGGTAATTGAATTTCGTATATAAAAGCTTACATTTTTAAGCAAAACCATATATGTAGTAATGCAAGGAACAGGCATCGAGCTTCACGAACGGTAACGAATACAATACATTTCAAATTGTTTTTAACGTTGTGAAGTTAGCTGCGGATCCGATAATGCACGCTTTCTCATTGGCTGTTGTGTTACGGGGCTGTATTCAGTAAGTTTATTGCGTTAGAGTATAATATGTGCTTCATTAGTTATTCATTAGTGCATTAGTTCATTATCCATTAGTTAATGATAAACGATGCTCTTACTTTGTAATGGGACATAAAAAGAATAAAAGCCAATAACAAAGTTACAAGCTAGTCATGTGATCATACTGACCAAGCTGAACGCTAAATAACTTAATAGCATTGTATATTCTGTTTCACTCTTCCCCTTACTCCCGGAAGGGTACAAAGAGGTATCCTATAGCTAGAACAGTTAAAGCTTTTCTGAATAAGAGAGTTAATATAGTATCGATTCACGAAAATAATTATATCTAGTCTAATTTATAATTAATGCTCCTTTCGGACTAACGTCACACGCGATTGTCACTGAGTAATGTTTCTTGCTTTACAAATTCTCTAATTAAATGTAATAACACCTGTTTCTGTCGGTTGATAAAGGTCGTACAATAATATTATGTGCTTTATCATTGTTATTGTGATCACTTGTCATTACCAAACATGAAACAATCAAACGTTGATTAATGGTTGTTTTGACATATTTGAAGGTGAGTATAACCGTTCCGTGAGTATAGCGGTTCGAGTAAACAATATACTAAATGACAGAGTTGTAATAATTTACTAAATTCCTCTTAGAAACCTAATACTGCTATTCAGTTTAAACGTCAATAAGAAGTAATAAGCTTTTTCTTATAAAACGTCGGTATTATGAGAAGTGTAATTTTACTGTCAATAATATGAAGTGCGGTATTTCTGCACCAAATCACATCGAAGTAATAACTGGAGCCGCTGCTGCGCCCCGGTGAGTAGCGGAAGACGGTAATAACTCTAAAACAGTAATACGATTTCATTGGAATCCCGCCGACTGGAAACCTTATAAAACTCCATTTCTTTCGTAATAAAAGGTAATAATATCAAATAATTGTGCGCAACCACGTGTAGTGGGGCGCAGGGGTACAAACGAAATGCAATTTAGTTAGGCGCACGGCGACGGGCGAGCTTTTCAGGCAAATCTTAGTTTAGTTTTTCCATTTCCAAAGACAAAGCTTCCGGCCAACTTTAATTTGTTCGCGTTCAAATTCTGTTTCTCTTTTACGTTAAGCTTTCGCTGTGCACATTTTTGCGTACAAGTAACAGCCCTCATTCCGGCGAATCCCGTTAAATGCTACTAGGTACTGACGCGTGTCTTTTAACTATTTATGTATTCCTGACATTCTGTTTATCCGGGGTAATCTTTGGGGCAGCTTATTTGATTTTAATAGAACTTTCATTAGAAGATAGAAGTATTTGTCGGGCTACATATGACTTACATTATGAAATTTGGGATACAGATATTGCCACGAGATCGGAAACTATGTTGGTAACACCGTGGGTCTCGGCTAGTATAAAATAAAACTATAATCTGATGATGATGAATCTGAATGATTTGGTTATATGAAATTATACATACTCAAATTGATAAAAGTATTCAAACGTAACAAGATGTACTCCCTATATTTATTTATTGGATAAAAATACTTTTTCGAAATCCTACTAAAATTTATGACCCTTTACGGAAATAGCATAAAGCTGTTTTCTGCCAAAATATAACCATTCTATTGATCCCACGGGACCTGTTAGTTTAGGGGAAAGACCTGTTATGTTTGACCCGGAAAACGAATAGTTATCTTTCTATTATCCATCAACTTCGCCCGCGGCTCCCCTCGCTCGAGTGTCCGTGTAGTTCGTGTAAAGGTTGTGAACTCATTAGCTTTTCCGGTATACGATTATGAGAGAGAACTGACGATAAAAATAGACTTTTTTTCTATTTCTACGGAGCCTCCATGTACATACACGGAAGCTCCGTGCAAATAGAAAAAAGTCATGTATGGTTCAAAGAAAATGTGAAATGTGGAATAAAAATATAAATATAGGTATTACATCGTATATGTATCTAATTTGGAATCCGCCGAGTGTGAAAATGCCCCGATTACTATTATTAATATTTAATTTCCGAAATTACACTTTTCCATAAAGGCTAATATTGCGACACATTTTTCTCGCAACGTTCGGTATTAAAAAGTCCAAGGGCAAAAAACCGAATGATTAAAATTCCGAGCGGGAGGTCCGCGCGGGGAGCGCCGCCCCTGTTTAAACATTAAATTGGTTATGCGACAAATAATATTTCGCCGGTAACCGTAACGCTCCACCGGAATAACGCCATTTTAAATTTCCTACAATTTCGCTTTCAGCTCACGCTCGTACTATATGATGCGATTCCTTGTTTTTGCTGTTTACGATCGACACTCGCTAACGAATGTTTAAAAAGCAATTATATGAATTCCACAACTCTTTGTGACCTACTTATATCGCGACTTCCAGCTCTCCCACCGTTGGTCGAGGATCTGGCGTGTAATTAATGAACTATGCTTTAGGCGAGGCCTATGGCTATGTACGTGGTTGTGTAAGAAGTAATTATATTAAAGGGAAGTATAAACCGTAGTAAAAATCTAGTGATCAAAATTCTGTTTAAGAATCCACGAGGGAGGAGCCGATGCCCTCGTTTAAACGCGGCCTTGGCTATGTCAAATCTGATATTTTTGTTATAACACACACTTTATTTATATCGCACCTATGTATATATTTCGGTACATAATTTCGTTATCTTATTCACTATAGTGATTTGTATTCGTTTACTAAATCCTCACGTTTCTTACATGACTACCTTTATTTTTGTAGCTAAACATGTGATGTTTTCATATTATTGTGAAATATTCTTACACCACCGATGCGTAATAAGCGTTAACGATAAACGGTTCGGTTTGCAGATTAGCAAAAAGGCGACGAAACGTGTTATTAAACATTCATTTCGGATGTTCGTGCAGACTTTGATCTCGTTTAAACATTACAATTGAGCACTCCACGAATAATATCCCGTCGTGAGCGCCGCTAGGAATAACGGCTTCAAACTCTGACGCATTCTGTGTCATTTAGCTCTCGTAATATATAATATATTAAATATAATATATAATTGGTTATCGTTTGCAGTGCTTCGATCACGAAACTTTTAGGACATTTTAGAAAACGATTTTGAACTGTTTCTAAAACAAAATGCGCATTATACTTTAGCCTGATATCGAGTAGCTATGTAGAACTTTTCAGGTGTGTTACAGTTCAGTTGCGGGTGTAAACATTTTTTAATGGATGGCGGAGGATGCTACTTCACATGCTCCACCAAATTACGTCCATTTCACGTTTGTAAAGTCATCGGATGTTTGTCTACGTTTTTGTGTTGTTACCCTGATTTTCGCGGTTTGCATTCATTTCCTCAAAACTCTATATCCTCGAGCGTGATATTAATATGTTGACATAGTTATAACCGTATAACTATGTCAACATATACGAAGCTACTGAGGTTCTTTAGTATTTTTCGTTAAAATTAGGTAATATCACCTCAGTGTGGCTTAAAAGACCTGTAAAGTAAAAGTATTTATTTGAACTTTTAATTCAACACATAATAATTAAGTTCTTAGTTGTATCCAAGAGGCAACAAGCGCGTGTTGTTGGATATGAAACTTATTTCGAATAAAATTAGGTCAGAACTTGTTCTAATTTTACATCCGGCACTTTAAGAATCTCAGCGGATTGTTAGATAGAAATATGGTCCTTATTATCTCTTATATCCAAAAGTGGTTTGGTGGAGAACTGAATTGCCTTAAAATGTTTAAACAGAAAGAAAGAATTTGCCGTTAATTTTACTACAACAAATTTCTACTACAACAGCTTGGCTGCAGTATTATTTGTAAATAATGTAAGATCAGAATAATTTAATATTTGTGCACAAAGGATAAGAATACTGAATCAAAATAAGCCAGTCTCAGTAAGTTTAAATATAAGTTCTGCGGAGACGGACTGTGGGGAATCCAAGATGTTGTTGATGTCTGTGACGTCGTGCTGTTCCGGTAATGCACTGGCGGGCTGCATGCACCGCACCGGCCGACTTTGACATGACGAATAGCTGAGCTTGACTTAGGCGCATTCCCCACTTGCGATTTGGCCTTCATACCTTTATTTATAACATTTAATGGTACTTTGTACACTGATTTGATCTTAATTCTGCGGTGATTAATATACAATTAAATGTGTGCTACATTCAGGCTTTACTCTATATATGTAATATTTACGATTCACTAAGACAGTATCGTTATTATAACCTTTCTCTTACCTAATGGTCTTCTTATATAGTCATGATTCTTATATTTCGTTGCAGGTAAAGGAAACCACATAGAAAACAAATAAACCTCCTGAAAGCTTCTTAGCGAGCAAATAGAAGTAAGTAGTGACAGCTTAATGGTGTAGACTTCAATCCTCTCCTTCGGAGGACTGGCGTTTGATACCTGGCACGCAGCTCCAACTTTACAATTCGTTTTAAGATTACATAACACTCGCTATAACACTGAAGGAACATCGCGGAAAACCTGTAAACTTTAGTGTAAGTTGCGTGAAATCTCCGTACGTAGCCAGCGTGGGAGACTATGGTCTTAAATGTTCTCATTATGAGACGAGAACTGTGTTTAATAGTGCAAAGATAAAAGCGATGAAAAAAAGGTCATCAGACCAAAATTCATCACTCGAAAACAGCCTTAATAACAAATCCTCTACACCAGAAATAGTAATAAGAGTGGGACGAGCCGCCGGCGAGTAGCTTCAATCTGAATTTCGTGCGCTTTCGCTGTCTACGGTTTGAAATTGCCCCCTCTCCACTCTGGCCAAGTGTCGCATTATTTGCGTGAAACAAATGCGGCGAGCTGAACTTGAAGATACTTCAGCAAGAAAGCCATTCGTAGAAGTATTGAAAATATAACGGGTTACATGTAATAACGAGCAACACTCCACATTCGAAATGGGTAAGCTCGTTCAAAAAACATTTTCTTATCTATTACGCCTCCCGAACAATTCGCATTTATATCATAAAGATATTATAATATATATTTATATGTGCCGTTTTTGTTTATTATATTTTTAGTGGTAATACAGTATAATACGTACATAAACAAATTATTACGAGTATGTGTATACGACACAATACAAAAACTGAATTAGATTCTTTCAAAAGCACGCTCTTTCGGGAACGTGAATGTATTCGTACCCATAACACCCTTCACGCGTCCCGTGCAAAGGGAGTGTCAAAAACGTCGCTCAAAGCGTTAACCATTTTGAAATGAACCCATTATAGTCCGCCGTCGTATTAAAGTTTCCATCGAGTGCGTCTCAAAGCGTCCACAGCGCCGCGTCCACGTTGCGAGCGGTATTTCCGCGGACATGCGTCGCGATATAACTACCCGTGAAATTCGTGGACCACTCGTCATATCGGCTTCGGAATATTCTAAGCGCATTGATATCATAGTTACGACGAACTGAATATTAAATACGCGAATAAATGTATTTTGAGAATAGTAAGCTTATGGCATTAAAATGAAGTATTGTACGTACTCGTATGTCAAAAAGCAGCGATAGCCGAGCGGTTAGAGTTCCGGTTTCTCCTTATGGAGATCTGGATCTAGTCAGTTTACATCGTTCTACTGTAGTTGAATTGAATCGAAACGAAGCATGCGAATCTTCACTTGAGATACGTTTATGAAATGCCATTGTACTCGTAAATAATGTTATATCCCGGAACACCCATTTGTAACATTGACGAATAAATAATAAACGGTATTTGTGATATAAAACATACGCAGCCATGAATAGGGATGGACAGATGGGGGAACAATATCGCAATATGAGGACAAGAGGCCGAGGATGTGCGGACGATGTATTGTTATGGAAATAGACGTGTCGTAACTTGCGATGAGATGCCGCCGATACAATCATGAATTATCGCACTCATCTGCGAAATGAATTGAAAGAGAAGACACGTCGATTTCGTTTCCAAATTCAAAACACAGTCGATCTAGAGAAGCGTCGGTGCGAATTCACGCCGACGACTATTCTATTACACCGACGGATTGATGGATTGAAACTATCCAATAATAGATATCGAATACGTAAAGAATAAGAAGAATTATTGCGCGCTTTGAACTAAAGAAACAGTAATATTATAAGAACAAATGAAAAAGTTCATATCTATGAAAACGGCGTAAGCTGGATGTTGGAGTTACAGGAAGTAATAGAGACAGTTAATTAATGAACTCACAATCGAGCTAACCGCGTAGGCGATTGTAACGACGTGCCTAACGGTAATGAATGGTGCAATTCGCATTCACAGAGACACCGCGACCGTCCGCAGGTGCTCGCCGTAGATTGATAGTGTACAGAAATCGAATTCCAAATACTGGCTCGATTCACTAACAAAGGAGCTCGACGCGGGCTGCGAGCGGCCTCGGCGCAGCGACCAGAGCTATGCGAGGAACGCTCCAAGGACATGGGCGGAGCGATTTGCTCTCTTCGATGACTGAGGTTGCTAGAAAGATTTGTATTTGTGATAAATTAAGCAGGTAGTGATGGCTTCGTTTCATAACTTTTTTTATTCCTTTCCTCGTAAAGGTCAGCCGGTGGACACGGGTATTCGCATAGCGAGAGGGCTTTAGGCCGTAGTCTACCACGTTGGCCACGTGCGGATTGGCAGGTGTCCCACATCTCAGAAACGTTATAAATGTTTAAGACTCACTCTACATGAGCAGATTTCCTCGCGATGTTTTCGTTGGCTGTTATACCGGGTGATATTTAATTAGCATAATCGCTACGAGTACGAAAAGAGCCGAATGCGGTTAGGTTCCACTGCGAGCTAGATGTGGGTAAAATTGTTACTGGCTTACAATACTTTAGAAACTTTAGATAATAGATAGCTACTATTCTAGAAGCGTCTTGAGTTAATTGAACTCTTAAACTGGATCGTACGAAACAATGGAATTAAAACAACTCGAACAACTATCTAATTTTGTGTGCCTTCAATAAAATGGAGTTATATTCCAATTGTGTTCTCGTGCTACATATTATATTAAACCGAATGCAAGTATTTGGATTTTGAGTTATCGGAAAGGGTATGCATTTACAAATGTATGAGCAGTTTACGATCTGAAGGATGTACCTACGTGAGGTTTCCCAATATCCATATCTATGTACATAATATTATGGTTTCGGACGTCGCTTGTCGCTTGTCGCTTGAGTCCGTGCAGTTCGGTTGTCGCTTTAACGCCACGGCGCTTTGTGGGATAATTAAACGGTGCCGACAAAATGACCCCGGTTTGATTTGAACGGGAAACTCGGTGTATAAGGGAAAGGCTTTATCTACTGCGTTTTATTGAGACCGATTAATTTCATATTCCATTAGCCAGTTCGTGTATTTACAGGTACAATGGATGTCAGAGACAGGGCCGTACTTGAAATACATTTAATTTTATCGGCATTAACAATTTTATTTGATAGAGCTTAATTTGTAATTAATATTTATACTTAAAAAGTTCGTAAGTTATAACAACGTTTTACTTATTCATGAAAAAAGGTTACTTATGATATTTAATTATAAAATAAAAAAGATTCCTTCTTTTAACTGTTTAATTGTTCAATATCATGAGTTTATAATTAATTATATTTCTTCCTAGTCTTCCGGATCGTCTGTATTAGATGGTTACTTTTCGCTTTGAGCAAGGGGATGGGCGGCATCGACATTTTCAAAAGAATATGCTGAATTTAGAATAACAATCCCCTTACGTTCTTGGGACATAACATTATGAATATTGTATGTACGTATGTGCGTTACCGGTGTAGGGGCGGTAGGCGGTCGCTCGCAGATGTTTTCCTAGCAAACTAGCGAACGAAATGTAAACATTAGCAAAACGGTTTTTTGTTACACGAAATAGCTCGGTCCAGATTTGTGGGTTCTTTCTTGTTTTCCTTAGGTATTACATGATCCGACTAATATAAAAATTGTACAGTACACAAACGTTCATATTTATGCAGTGAGGTATTATTTATCTATAGCTTTTATGCACAATGGTAAACGTTTATCCAGACCTCGTGTAAGGAACCAGGCGCACCCTCATTCGCTTTCTTTTGTTTGTCTTTATTTTGTGCCTCCTTCATCACGAGGGCACCTCGGGTGATTCTTCTCGATGCCGCAGATTTCTTCACGATGTTTTCCTTCACAGTTATAGCAAGTAATATTTAATGTTGAAACGCATATACATAGTTTTCGGAAGACTCAGAAATTCGAGTCCAAAGCTCCCGGGGTGTCACCCCTTGACACACCTACTCCACGTTATTCATGCCCACTTCGTAAAAACATACTCGGTGCTTATCGATTTTACCATCGGAATAGATCGTCGCATTGTGATACAATAGTCTTTCCCGTCAGTTAATATTCGCTATCAATTTATATCGTGATGTATCACAATGGCTTACAATTATTTTTCTTGTTACTATTCTACGAGCAAAAAGCTACAGGTATAAGATATCATCGGTATATACTCGATGTGCAAATCAAAAAGGAACCGTATTTACTAGGACGGAGAGTCAATTTTCGCCATTACATACGAAGGGTAAAAGGTTCCAGTATCTGTACGAATCTCCTCGGCTGAGGAGTTATTTGCTTTTTCACACAAATACGGAGAAGTCAATGTACCATTCAGTAATGCCTTCTGTTTTATAATTTGGGTTATGTAATACATTATGTTGTCTTACATTACATATCTATTGTCCATACATTTGACTCGCAGCCTGTTTTTAGTGTATTTTAAAAAAAATGTTGACTGCCTCGTTGGTCGTGCGGTTGCTAGCGCGACTGCCGGTCCACTCGTATACCAGAGGCGACCATCTCAGTCCTCAAGAGTAGTGACGCATCTGCGACGGACCTCTGAT
>DWUN01000296.1:0-25255 GCA_018249975.1 Passova gellias
ATAATCGGTTAAGTGGTTTAGGAGTCCATTGAGGACAAACATTGTGACACGAGATTTATATATATTAAGATTATTAACCAGACAAATACCCAGTAGAGAGCTATCTCTATCTCTTCTGCTCTTCCTAAGTGGAAAATGTTGTATTTCATTTCATTTCTTTTCATACAAATTCAAACGGGCAAGTGTAGTGAGTTTATGACTTATAGAGAAATTTATATTCTCTTACAACCGACCCTAAAATGGTAAACATATCTAGTAAACTACTTAGAATGTATGTAAATGTGATGCCATCAATTTATTATTACAAGTACAATTTGTTCCAAAGGAAAAACGCGAAGCAGTGGAGCGCGCGTACCGTGAAATGTACCTAGAGTGCGACAGCAAGGCGGAGCGCGCGCGCGCCTTCACCGTCGCCAGGCACCTGCTGGGGCTGGCCGCACACCTGGACCGCGGCCGCGCCATGGCGCTGGAGCACCTCGTGGACAAGTGGGTCAGCAAGGGGGACATCACGCCGGCTATAATACAGGTCAACTTTTGGACCACATTCATAATCACATTACACTATTCCGATCGATTCCGTCAATGCCCTTTATATGTATGTTCGAGAACTTTTACTAAAACCCTTTTAGACAAAAAAACGACTGTAAATCGATGACATCAATTAATTTGTTTATTTTCCATTATATATAGGTATTCTGGGAAATGTTCTTAAAGAAGATAGATGGAACTACGGATCTCGATAGCTACGCCTCCTTGGCGTTCCTCGTGATGATCGCGAAAGCCAAACCTTCCGTCGCGCAGGCCAACATGGAGGTGATCCAGACTCATGGACTGACAGCCGATTACAATTCTAGATGTTTGAGTGCCCAAGTTCTTCTGTCTCTCGCGAAAAAGAACCAGAGATATCCTGCAGAACATCCCATATTTAATTCTCTTTGTGAGAGTTTAATGGAAACATTCTCAAAGTTTAATAAATTTACCTCGTTAGCTAGATATTCTATAGACTTTGTTTTCGCCGTGTGTGACACACCTGATGCTGTATGTACTAAGCTACTCGCCGATATGTACAAGATCATAGAGAGAGAAACTGTTAAAGATGGTGAAAACGAAGATGAGGCCAGTTTTCCGACTGAGTTGCTTACTCGATTTGTATTCGCGCTGGGACATGTAGCTTTGCAACAGCTTATATATTTGGATATTAACGTATACAGTGAACTACGAAGACGGAATCAGGTCAGTGTTGGAATTTTTTCACATATAAATGTTGTCTTTTCAACAGTTAAGGTATATTTTATATTTATAATCACGTTGTATCAATATCATTCCATTATTTATTTCCTTAAGATTTCGAGCGTAATGCATATCTCAATACTGGGTCTGCTTACAAAATATTTAAAGGTAGAGAAAAACATTAGTAGCTCCACTATTGATTGCAAGTATGACACCGCGTCTTCTCGAACACACTTATAACTAAAATACCGGTATGAGCGTTTCCGAAATACTTGGTCTGGTACAATATATTTCGATCGTCAGTAGGAAAAAATATGTGGTAGTTATGACCATAACTTATGACTATTTTTAAGGTTCGTGAAGAGCGTAAAATGGAAGAGAAGCGTAAGAAGAAAGCAGGCGTGGCATTCGCGACGCCGGCGCGGCGAGGGCGCGCTGACGCGCTGCGGCGCCAGACGTTACTCAACGCTAGCGCCGCCAGCGCCTCCTCGCGCGGCCAGCGCTCCGCCAGCATCGCCTCCACCAAGGGGCCATCCGTGAGTCAACGCACAATTGCATTTTTTTCTTACGAATACTTTTAACGGAATGTTCGATCGATAGCCATTCCCACTTTCTACATGGCTGATGCACTAAACTCTACTGTTTATTTCTACTGCTGGTAATAGGTTACATAATAATAAAATAGGATTGCGATTTGTGCTAGCTCATATTTAATTAGATCAACAAGGCCAACACCTCAACTAGCCAGCTTCATTCCTTCAACATTATCTGTCACCCTCTTCTTCTGTCCGGCACTGGTCCGTCTCAATCTGTCTCATATCAAACGGGTGGAGGCTAAACGCCAGCCTGTCGTATATTAAGAAAGTTCTATAGCGATAGTCCATAAGTGCTGTAAAAGTATTGTCGATAGCAATTGATTGGTTTCGGACCGCTGTAGGTCCATGAAAAAAGTGAAGTCAAACAAAATACCAGAATCAAAGCGAGGGTGATCGGCGACTGTGGATCGGGCACAGATTTTCATCTGAGCCACCGCAGCGCGTCATCAAGAGGACAGCGGTCTGTTAGCATCGTGTCCAATAAAGATCTTTCAGTGGGTCCATTACATGTTCGACGGTTAAAAATATTTATGTCATGATGTATCATAAAATCTCTAACATTTCGTACTGCGCAAATGTAGCAATTATGAAATGTAAGTATACACGATAGTTTAGAAATTCGAAAGTAGTTATTAATCAACTTGAAGTTTTGTATTTTTGGTAGGATCAATATGTTTTCATATATGTAACAACATGTATCAATTCACTTCATTTCACAAGTAAATACATTCTTCACTAATAGACTTTTTATAGGAGCGAACGATCCTTATAAACCTCAAGAGCTTGTCGGCAGACGAACACAACGATGACAGAAGACGAGACGGGGCTGGAGGGGGCGGTGGCAGACGACGCAGACGCCGAGTACGTACGCAATGTATGCGAGCACGACATCGTGGGCGCGCGCACGGCCCTGGCGCGCTACGGGCCGCTGCTGCGCGCGCTGCTGCTGGGCGGCCGCGGGCCGCCCGGGTTGCACGCCGCCGCCGCGCTCACCTATACTAGGTGTCACATTCTTAACTATTAAATAAGTATATTTAATCACTGTCAGGCTTATTTCGAATATGGATTTAACAGTTTCAAAAAATGATTAGCATAAAAAAGACAATAATCATGCTTTAGCTTATGGAGGTTTTCTACAAAGGGAGAGGTGTTTTTGAAAATAGTGATAATATGTCAGTGACATGGAATTCTTACGAATTTTATATTTATTTATACATATAATAAAACTGTAGAAGAGTTCAATTCTGTACATTGAATAAAAACTAAAAAAAATACCCCTATGAGTCTTCATACAAGTAACACAAGCCAAAAAAAATCATTTTGAAAGTTCTGTCTGTTGTCTGGCTTTAACGCAAAAACTACTGGACGTATTTTGATGAAACTGTTTTTGTTATATAGCTATTAAACCTCGGCAACATATGGGCTATAATTTATTTTGAAATACGCCAAATGCTGCCCAAAGACACTTTGCCACACGGACGAAGTCGCGAGCAAAAGCTAGTCCACAATATAATTTGCAGTCATATAGTGCAACAAACATCAAGTTATTACATCTTTAGTTGTATAACATTCATTAATATGACTAAACAAACTCATAGAAAGTAAAGCATGAAAACAGCTAATAATACACATATAGATATGTAAATTTTTTCAACGATTTTTATTATTCCGCTGTTGGACACGACTCTCCCAGCATGACGAAATGTAACGCCATACTTGACATTGATATTTATTTATCTACTAATAAATCATTCTTTGTCTATCTATGAGTGTTCAATTTCTAAACACCCTAGTTATTATTAATATTATAGAAGTTGGTTTTAAAGATTTTTCTTATGAACAGGTTTATGTTGATATCGAGTTCGGTGTGTGAAGAAGGGCTGCAGTTAATGATGACAATTCTAAAACGATCAAAAAATGTTCCTTTAAGAAAAAATCTCATCATTGCTTTCGCCGATCTTACTCTTCGGTTCCCTAATCTCACACAACCCTGGACTCATCATATTTATCATACGTAAGTTCTTCATTGCTAATCGTTTATTTGTTGTTACTATAGTATGTATGATTTTGATCTGTTAATTAAACCTTTAAAATGTATGCCTCCAAATAAAATAATTATTATAAGAGTAATCCATAGAAGTATGTATTCAATATAATGCACTGACGAAATATTACACTTGTTAGCTAATAATGTCACCGTTTCAGTCTCAGCGATGACGAGTTGGAGATACGTCAGTGTGCGGTAAAGATGCTGTCGTTCCTGGTGCTACACGAGATGGTGCGCGTGAAGGGGCAGATCGCCGACATGGCGCTGTGCTGCGCCGACAGCGACCCGCAGGTGGCCGCCATGACGCGCGTCTTCTTCAAGCAACTGTCGCACAAGGGCAACGCGCTCTACAACGTCATGCCCGATATTATATCCCGCCTCAGTGACACGGACCTCAACGTGCCCGAAGAACAGTACAGGGTTATCATGAAGTGAGCAATTGTTTCATTTTAATACAATCATAATTTATACTCACTATTTATTTAATATGTTTTCAAACTTGGAGCAAGAAGATCGATTCGTAATGAGCGTTCCTTGTATTCCCAGATATATTACCTCCTTGATCCAAAAGGACCGCCAAATGGAGGCACTAGTAGAAAAGTTATGTCAACGGTTCAAGCTGTCTACAGAAGAACGCCAATGGCGAGACCTCGCGTACTGCCTTTCGCTGTTCACGTACAACGAACGATCGTTCAAGAAACTAATTGAAAATCTAGACTGCTACAAGGATAAATTGCATAGTTCCGGAGTAATGGAATGCTTTAATGCTCTCATGAATAACACCTCTAAAATGGCTCGGAATGAAATGAAGGTAAAATAGGAGCTAAACATGTTACTATTAATGTTTTATTGACGTCATTTTTCCTAAATATTAGCCACCACAATTGACGGGAATCTTTTGCAGGCCCTAGTGACAGAGCTCGGCGACAAAATAGAGGAATGTTTCGCAGTGCAAGACGGGGAAGAGGGCGAGAGAGAGGAAATCCAAAGCCAGGAGGAAGCGGAGTCGCGGTCCGGCTCGCGCGCTACTCCCCGCAGCCGCCACGCGCGCCGCCCTCGCCCCCTGTGCCGCCGCTCCTCCTCCAGCCCCGACGAGGTTCCCGAATATTGCTTAGTTTAATATAGAATATTTTTAAAAATTGAGTTCTAATATTTATTTTAAAAAAGGAAATTATCCATTTTTAGAACGAACCACCGAATAAAGAATACACGCCACAATCTACAAGAAAATCGAAGAGAAAAGTAGTACAAATACCTAATAAAATAAACGATGTAGATGCTTCAGGTAACTAATTGGTTAAAACTTCACAAATAAATGTTTACGTTTTTATATATAGATTCATAAATTACTCAAATTTATATTTTCAGATGAAGATGACATCTCAAATAAACAGGATGAAGTCTTCAAGAAACCACCTTCTCGTAAAGCAACTCGTAAAAGGAATTAGATTTTTCATTTTTTTAAGTTAATACAATATAATTTGTATATAATACTATTGTTTACTTGGTAACATTAAAATAATATTTTACACCAGGGCAATATTCCACGAGTACGAGTACGAGAGCGCATTGGTTTCATATTTTCATATTGCGAACGAATCTGTATTAGTGATTATTGTGTTGTGTATTGTTGATATTAAAATAACTAAAAATAATAACGAAGTGTCCTTTAATATCCTTATTGAATAGTGGTTAGAGCCGTACCAAAAAGGAGATCCGTTCTATTTTGATTGAGTGCTCACTGAATGTTAAGCGCTTGTGTGGCGATCTTGGCGTTATCATTCAAAACAATAACTCCCGCATTTGAATGTGCAAGTGCAGCGATGTCGTCCTTAAATAGGACGGATTGCCCCTTGGGAGTACTTTTGATTTATTATTGGTCATATAAACCGCAGGGTGGTAGCATGGTTTTGAAATAGAGGCGCGAAAGACCGGATGCTCCCATTTTGAAGCGGAAAAAGCGTACGTACGGTATAGCTAAGGAATCTAGCACCTTGAGTTGGCCAGTAAAGCTTTTACTATTCCACCGCCGCTATTCCAGAAACTTGTGAGGATGCTAGACATAAAAAAATGTAGGTATTTAGTTTTTTATCAGTATCCAACCATAGATAGGTTCTAATATATAAACGATAGAAAATATGACACCTGTCGCTGTCAATTATCAAACTATCGGTGTCTCGGTGATTTGTTTGACATGGCAATATACTAACTTTGTGTTGTTTATATATACATTCTGTTTGTCTTGTAATTTTATAAGTATAATTTATATAAAGTTGATGAAACGCACTTGCTTCCCCGTTTTATTTTTGTTGATGCTCCGACCTGGTCTAACCATGCTAGCTAGTCACACAAAATGTAGATCTAGTGTTTATCCACGATCTACTATCAATAGGTTTCCAGTTCCAGATGATAAAGTTGACTGGGCTGTTGAATATAATAATTATGATCCACCTTACTATACTGCGCCAACGTCATTTGGAAAACCTTGGGCTGATCCAGAAATAGGTACTTAAATTTTTACCTTACTTAATTACACCAACGTCACAAGAGCAGCGAGTAAAGCAGACACACTGGCATTATAAGATACGTTATCATTCTATACACATGTGTAATAAAATATTTATGACAAATATATTTTTGCTCTAGGCGTTTCGTTAAAGATCCCTTGCATTGCAGGAGACTTTAACTTCAACCCAAAATGGAACAGTTTAGACGGTAATATTAGCAGAGAAAGTTACACAGGTGTTTATAAAATTATTAATGGTTATCCTCTTAATCCAATGGGACGAACTGGAATATGTGGACGTGGGGTACTTGGCCGCTGGGGTCCTAACCATGCCGCTGATCCTGTTGTCACAAGATGGAAGATTAATAGTACTGGAAAAATGGAATATGATAGCGATAAAAAGTAATGTTCCTTTTTCTTCTATAAAACAGCTATATAAGTTATAATCAAGTTACCGTAGACAGTGATGAGCCAACATTTACATTTATATTTTGTTTATAAAAGATATATATGTAAATGAATCTGTTTTCAGACCTATTCTTCAATTTGTAGCTATAAAAAGGGGAGACAATGGAGAGTGGGCACTACCTGGTGGAATGGTGGACCCCGGTGAGAAAGTGACTACCACAGCTATCAGGGAATTCCAAGAGGAAGCCATGAATTCCTTAAATGCTTCAGAAGGTTACAATTATTAGTGTTATAACTATTGTTGAACATATAGGAATAGATCAAATTATTAGAATTTCAATCAATTTAGGTTCATTAAGAATGGTTATAAGCAAATAAAGTCTTAGTCCTTAAACACCAGCTATTGAAAGTTACTGTATCTCATGAAGAATGATCTGCTGAATTACTAATAACCTGTCTATCTACTAGTTGTGGAATGTGTATATGAATGTGTCACATACTGGAAATGCAATTATGATTTAATATTTACTTTTTTACAGATGAAAAAGAGCAATGGAAAGTTAGATTTAAAAATTTCTTCAGTCAGGGTACTGCCATTTATCAAGGATATGTAGATGATCCCCGCAACACTGACAACTCTTGGATGGAGACAGTAGCATATAATTTCCATGATGAGAATGGTTCTGTAGTTGGTAGATTTAAACTACAAGCAGGCGATGATGCAGTTGGAGTCCGTTGGGTTGACCTCACATCAGATCTAAAGCTATATGCAAGCCATAAGGATATTGTTACAAAATTGCTAGAGATAAATAAGAAATGATCATTTCCTTGTATTTTATTGCTAACAAATTTAATAATAATGAAATGTCACAGATCATTGTGGTATTTTTCAAACTGCCACATTTTAGTAAAATTCTTTAAAAACAATATTGCTAAACATTGTTGACAGTACCTATGTTGCATAAATAAAATGTTTTATGCTAATAATATAAAGTTACTTTTATTTTCACAATAATTATACCAAGTTAGTATGTGAATATTTAATTTCTTACTATATATAATTGACTATATTTAATTTGTTTTTGCTATCTTTTGCTCATCATTGTTAACTTTTATGTTATCTGTCAAACTATAAAACAATAGTTTACAAAAATGATGATGATACATCAGTAAACATATCGCATCATTCATTGCACTGATACAAAACAATAATACCAGAGACAAATTTTATCCAATCATTTATAGGTTAAAAAAATTAAACGACAATAGAAAGATTCCATTTTATTCAACAGATATGTAATACACATTACTTGTATGAGCTTACTTTTATAGGATGCTTCAATAGTTAAAATGCGTTGCTGTCAGTGGCTCTAGTACAAAAATTATTTGCTGAGCCTATGGATTGGATTTGTTCACTAATACACAACACAAGGAATACAATTAATGAATCAGTATAACCGTTGCATTTGCAAACAAATTTATGAGACAAAACACACTTTAATCATAAAGCCTAGGACTGGAGTTCACAAACACACTAATCATTAAACACATACTGAAACGGAGTTATTGTTAACTTAATTTGTGAATATTTTTTTAATGCTATTATTTTCAGTATGAGAAATTTTGTCATTCATTAGTGATTAATGTCTATTTTGGTCCCTATAGTAATAACGGAACATACAGATGTAGATAATTAAGTTCCTAGCTTATCTATCGCTTACATCAGATATAACCAAGTTACAACATTATAACATTATTGGTCCCCAGCATACATATCTCCGGTGACTGCCATGAACAAAATTACACACAATATTAAAATTATTGCAGTCCATTGCACAAAGTAAATGCATTTGAATGGGCACTTTCAAATACAAATGAAATAAAAAATATTGCATAACTCAGAATAAACACTGACAATTTTGTGTAAAAAAATTTATACATAGGTATTATATAGCAAATATTTTGAAAACCCAAGCCTATATTACATAAGACCTGGGATTGTCACAAAAGAAACACGCGATAGGTACTGCTCCTTCAATGACTAGAATTATACATATTTTTTACAATGACGTGCTAAACGTGCATATCAATATGACTTTCGAAGTATAACTGTATGTTTAATTTTTACCTAGATTCAAAAATAAATGCTTCTGCACAGAACTGGTAATTAAAAATAAAATACAAGGAACACGATTATTAGAACCATTTCTTACGCGACTAACCGAGTTTACTTACCTAATGAGATGTTAAAATTAGGATACTAAATTAAGTTTTAATTCAGAAAATTCTTGAAAAGAATCAGTACAGTATGCTGTACACAGAGTGTTTTTTATCACTTCTACAATTAATGCTACTATGGTTTAAAAAATAATTCGAACTATTCACTCCCAGTATTGTCCGCTTTACATTCAACAAACTTTCGTATAAATACAGCCGTCTCATCGAATAGTGTATAACACAGCACCAAAGAACGGCCCCAACAACTTGCGGTAACCTATGAAATCATGTCCGTGGAGGTCAGAGAGTTGTACGCACGATAACAGTTGACATCATTCATGAGCTTCTGTATGTTCTGGGTAAATGTAGGCAGATCCTAGAAAAAAATAAATATTAACATAAATGAACTATATAACAATTCTCATTAAATAAATGCATATGTACCGGTTTTCATGTAAATTACGGTCAAATGTAAGATTCTCAGTGCGGATAAATACGGAGATGTAAAGAGTCACCGTATCGGGAGGGAAATCGGCGAGCATGTGCGCGTGCTGCGGCGGCAGGCCGGGCAGCGTGCGCAGGAAATGCGGCAGGAAGGCGTGGCGGAAGGCGGCGAAATCCACGGCGGCCATGGCGTGCACGGCGGCCAGCGCCTCGTCTCGCAGCAGCGCGCGCGCGCCTCCCTCGCCCAGCCCCGCCAGCAGCACCGACAGGAACTCGCACATGAACTCCGAGCGGAACAGCGCCTGCGTACACATGCACAGACAGATTATTTTGATATCACTGAGCGGATTCTGATATACGTGCGTTGTCAATGATTAACTAATCTTTCATAAAAAGAACTTTAAAAGTTTTACGGCAGAAGAAAACGGCGGCGCTCAATAATTCTGCAATTGACTAGCACTATCAGTTTTTACGTATGACAATTTTGTTAACACAATTATTTCACTCAATACAGATTATATCCACTTACTACATATTTTTTCATCGACCAATTGATTAGGATTAAGGACGTTACAGTTGAGCATATATACATGCTACTCGTATACATATACATCTCAATAACACAGTACACTAGTCTCTAGTAGATCTCGCGTCAACACGATCGGAGGCATTTTCTTTCACAGCATTTAGTTATGTATTATATTCGCCCCTTTTTTTTACTTGATTTTATTGTTTTTACAAACTATGTGGCCATAACGACATTATTTACTTAGTTGAATATATTTAGTAACATTAAACGTAAGTAAATAGAATACGGGTCCTGACCCTATGGTAGAGCTTCCACTTGGTGTTGAGCAGGTCGAGCGTGTCGATGTTGATGCGCAGCAGCTCGACGTCGTCTCGCAGCAGCGCGCGACCGAGCGCCGCCAGCGCGCCGCGCAGCTCGTTGGCGCGCCGTGCGCCCTCCTCGCCCTCGCACTTGTGCGGGAAGAAGTAGCGCCACCGGTGCACGAGCACGCTGCGACCACAACGCAACATGCTTTACACTTATAGGGCTCGCCAAATCATCTCAATTGTTATCCATTGTCTTTGAAGCTGCACTATTTGAAATTCAGTTTAAAAGTTTCCCCTCGCTTTAAACCGAAACACAAGTTATTGTAATTACAATTGTATCTCGGCAGAAATAGGTGTAGCAGTGTACTTCCCCGGCGCATCGTATACATGTTCTACCAACTCGCGTATTATTATTGTAAGTAAGGCAATACCTAGCGAGCAGCCGGTGTGCGGCGCGGGCAAGGGCGGGCGCGTCGGGCGAGGCGCGCGGCAGCACGTGCGCGTGTAGCAACGCTAGCACGGCGCGCACGCGCACGCCGCCACCGCCCGCCTCCACGCCCAGCCGCACGCACTCTACGAGCCGCTCCACGCTGCCCTCCGCCTCGCCGCCGCTCCTACGGCACACACACCCTCAATATAAAATACATGTAAGAAACCAGTACTGCTTTTACAAAATAATAGCAATAGTTGGTAACGATATCATTATGGTGTTGTAAAGCAGATAATAGTGAATTTACTTTGTAAAGTGATAATAACTAAACCATTGCATTACCTCTGAGCTACTTCGAGGAAAATATCTATCGCCGTGTAAGCGAAGTTGCCGAGCTGCGGCAGCAGCGCAGTGAATAACGCCAAGAAGAAATCAGTAATGTCTGTCTCGGCCGCGGCACACGCGGGGTCGCAGAGCATCCGGAGCGCTGTTTCAGCTGCGCTCTGAATTCCCTCGGCTATTGCCTAAAATGACCAACGTATTAGTTGTATCGCTCTTAACTTGCATGAGCTTAAATGGCTAAACCTTTTTTTTAAACAAGTAAAACAATTTCACAATATGTAGTGTTCGTAAACGACTGCAATAGTTATGATCTGTATCGCAACCCTTCGCTTGGTCCTCGGGACACGATAAAATGTTGTTCAAGAAATGTTTATCTTGTATGTACATACATATATCTGGAACTGACATGTATAAATGAAATGTACCTTTTTAGCATTAGTAGGTGCGTCGGCGAAGGCATGTAGCAGCGCCGTGAGGGGCGGAAGGGCGGCGGCGGGCCCCGCGGTTGGTAGCGCGCTCGCCCAAGCCGCCAGCAAGGCCCGCGCCGCCTCGCCCCCCGCGCCGCCCGCACCGCCAGCGGCTCCCGCGCCGCCCGCCCCGCCACGTAGCGCCAACGACACGAGCGCCTCGCGCACCACGCCAGCAGTCTACGCATGAAAACTGTCTTGCTATTATAATTTATCGTCAAAACGATACCGTATTCCTCTATAAACTTCTTGAATGTTACAAATGTCCATAAGCAACAGTGACCACTTACCATCAGGTGGCTTATCTGGCTCTTTGCTGGCTGGAATTATAAAAAAAATAAATGGATCTCACCTTCGGTTCGAGATAATGCAACGATCTTTGCGCATGGTTATAGAGATCACCTAATAATAACATCGGGTCGGTGGCAAACTTGACGTTCTTCGACAAACTTAGTAGCAAGTGAGCCGCAGCGTGACATAGTAAAGATGGTTCCTGAAATAAACAACATTTTAACAATGGCAACTGTCTTACGAACATAAGCACCATTTTATGTGGTTATTCGCAAGTGCAACTTACTGGCACTTCGTGAGGTATCAAAAATGGTACCGCAGAAGTAAACAGTCCCTCCATTGTCTGTATTGATACATTGCATTCGTTGGCGTAGCAACACCAAGCTCCCATACACGCGAACATTTCGGCATGACTGTGAAATAAAATGCTTGTATATTTTAATTCCAAATAACTAATAAGAATTTACTGACACCAAAACGGGTTGGGGGTTGGGTTTACACTCGAACGCTAATGCTGTTACTTCTGAAAATGCCGAAAGCAAAATTTTGGATCTCTAAGTCTCTACGAAAAGCTCGCTAATGTGATAGAATCCTACCAAACATTCTAAAGCACAACCCTTTTGAGGAATTGTATGTACGTATGATACGACTACATGTGAGCATAGCATGTATCACGTTCGTGTTAGTGCGGGTACTGACAGCGCGACGTGAGCGCGCGCATGCGCCGGCGCGGCCGCGGCGCGGTGTGGGCGCGTGAGCGCGGCGCCGGCGAGAGCGCCCGCCGTGCGCTCCACCAACGCCGCGCCCGCCGCCGCGCCGCTCGCTTTCCTTCCCGCGTCCGGCTCTGCGGTATTACATATTTATGCTAAATTCAATACTAACTACACTTAATATTCCACGTCAAGGAGCTTTGGAGTAATTGTTGAAACAGTATCGTGGGCTTAATTTTACGTTATTAGTTTCGAAATAAAACACCGACTGTAGTAGTACTAAACATCTCAATAGCTAGTTTCGTCTTATATGTACATGTAATGGAATCTCCCAACCAATACATTTTAGCAGTGCGTGAAACGCGTCACCTGAGCATTTACGTAAAATAAACTATTACTAAATGCAATTCAACCATATTCATTCATGACGTGTTAGAGCTAATGATACTGACCAGCGAGCAAGGCTGGCGCGAGGCGGCCCAGCACCCGCGTGAGCGTGGCGAGGTCGAGCAGCGCGGCCAGCAGCCGCTCTCCGTCAGCCGCGCCCGCCGCGCCGCCCCCGCCCGCCGCGCCGGGAGCCGCGCCCGCGCGCCCCGCCGCCCGCGCGTGCACCCCCGCCAGTCCCTGCCACCGTTCCATCTGTTTCCAACGATAACATACAAACTTGTAATATGTGTCTCCAAAAATTTTATGATTAAGCTACAGTTCTTAAAGTGACCAAACACGATCGATCGTTTATAGAGTTATTGCGGTTATTAATTTATTCTAGTCCGATCATAAACTTTAAACATTATTTACTACAAAATTAAATAAGTAAAATCCTTACCACAGCGGTAAACACGTCGAGAGGCGCTAGATCAGCGACACGTGCTACACATTCTATGCAATGCTTAAGGAATGTTTGCCATTCAGTCTCACCCTGCAGAAATACAAACAAAAAACTCCTACATATTTAGAGTCTATTCCAACCACCAGGCAAACTTCAACTTCAATTAACCGGCTAAGTAAAGCACACACTTCACACAATTTCTTGTGGTAACCACTATTTACTTGCGAAGCTTGCAAATGCGAATTGGCAGACTTCACACACGTCAGAAACGTTATAACAACAACATAACATCACGCCAGGTCCCTAGCGGGGTAGGCAGAAAGCACCGAGCGCCAAATATCTCTGTCCTTGCAAACCAGACGCAAAAATAAATTTATATAACATCCCTGAAGTGTGCAGGTTTCCTCATGATGTTTTCCTTCACCGGTATAGCAAGTGATATTTAAATTAATAAGTAATAAAATGCACTTTACAAGACAGATTTGCTTGCCAGAAATTGAGTTCAGATCCCCGGAAGATGGCTACGCTACCGCTGCTTATATGAGAATGCAAGTTATATAACCTTAAATTGTTGAAATGTCAAATTAAACCTATAACCTTTAATTACATTATTAAAATCTGTTATTACTCACATCATCATCACACACGTCATTATCAAGATGCTGAAGTTGCGACTTATTGTGTTGAAATTGTATTTTATTTAAAATTCCATTGACTAGAGCTTGCAGAGCTTCCCAGTACCTGCAACACACACATTCTACAATATATACACACATAAATGGCAGTGTCGGTCTGTGTGTTCAAATTCTTTCTCTTGAGCTCATGTGGTTTATTTATAGTAGGCCAAAACAAAACAGATTTTCATTCTGCTGTATGCATGGTTTAATATATAAATTCGTCAGGGACTATCAGAAATATTAGTCTAAAGGCAAGGATTTCTACTGACCAGACTAGTATCAGCAATCGTCAAACTTTTGAAAACTATGTGAATATTTATGATTATATTATATACAACTTACTTTGGCGTATCTTCTGGCTTTAATATATCGATAAACTGTATCCATATATCTAAGCAATTCACAAATATTGCACATGTGGGCACCTGCAAATAGACAAAAATTAGCATTCTAAAATTAAATGTGTAGGATTGAAGGATTCGGATGCCAGGCCATGTTTATATTAGAGGCGACCATCTCAGTTCTAGAGGGTAGTAACGCATTCGTGACCAACCTCTAAAAGAATGGATACTAACATATACTAATTGCACTACGCTAACAAGTACTAACTGGACTAATAGTCCTGTCCTGGACTAATAAATACTTAACTACTAATTCTTATTAACAACTATTACTAATTGAATTCACACTAAAAATTCAGCACATACAATCCTGCAAACAACCTCTGGGTGCGTATGTGTAAAAAATTGTACAGGTTACAAATATTGTTATATGAGTGGCTCTCTGCTTCATACGACATGTTAAGTGGTTAATTGTTGTCATAAGTAAAACAGTTGCAAAACCATATCAAACCCATCCCACAATATCAAACATACAATAGGTAGGTTTGCCAGTAACTAATATCTCTATCAATCCACGCTGGTACAGTATGCATGACAGTTGCCAGCTTTTCAAACATCAGTGAAACGACCAGTCCAGAAGTGGCATATAAAAGGGGTAGCATTTAGGCGAACATATTAATAAAGAGATTGTATTTGGGTTACCTGGAATGTATACTGGAATAGGTACGATAAAAATTCTATAGCATCAAACTCAGGCTCAGCTTCCAATCGCTTGAAATGCAGTGACACAAATAACTTCAAAAATTCTGCTAATTTGTTCAAGTATCTGAAAGTGTATGTACATTTTTTAAACTTGATATTTGTAACAAACACAGTAGCATAACCATATGGTACTAACAGAGGAAACAGATGAACTAGTAGTGTCTTTGGAGAGTTAATATGACGACCATAATACAATGAACTATAATTCAAATACTAAAATTCCTTCCAGTTATAATTGGTTTCTCGTAACTTTTATAAAAAACGACCTATCAATTACCTGAAACTAGATTGAATGATAATATAACCATAACAAAACAATTGGGACTCGGAATTACCAGATTGTTCATAGGGTCCTGACTCTCTTTTGAATTAACCTTTTTGTACAAGAGCATAACGACTCCGTAGAGCAAGATGTCTAAGTATAACATATGATATAAATAATGCCAACTCGTGATGCGTGCGCTGCATGTGCGGCGCATGGTGCGCGTTGTGTGTGAGGTGGCGCAGCAGGCGCAGCGCGGCGTGGTGCAGGCGCAGCGCCGTGGCGGCCGACGACGGCGGCGCGTACCGCCGGTACAGCAGCTCGCACACGCCGCCCAGCCCCGCCAGCGCCGCTTCTACGCTCTATCACCAACGTATCGCCTTAACGTCATCATTAGCTTCATTTCTTTGATCAACTATTGAAACGACTTTGGCAGAAACATTCACACTATTCAAATGGAGCGACGCAGTGTGTCCGTATCAGCTCTGAAACACGACTGCACTACTGGCGTTATTCCTTAGGCATGATTTTCTTTGAATATACAATTTGCCTAATGGCAAAGAAGGTAAATAAAGGGGTATGCAAGAAATTCTACATTTGACAAATATTTACCAAACATAAAGATAATGTCTACGTAACAAAAATAGCTTGTATTTCATACTATACTGCAATGCCATCTGTTGCTAATTGTCAATTTAATCTACCTTACACGTCGGTTGTCAGTTAGGTGTATATATAAAATTTTTGTCTTACCTGCGACTGTGTTGCTACACTACCCCAGTAAAACACTGTAGTGACAAGGGACGGAGGCACATGTGATGATAGTGGCAGCCAAGAAAACAAATGCTGTAAGGCAGACAGACATTTAACTACTATTTCCATGTTTAGAGCTCTGGAACAATGAAATTTTATAAACATAATAATATTGTATTACATATTCTTACAGAATAGAGGCACATACGACATGCAATGCATAAACAATATTGAACCATTGACTTGATAATACACTGGGAAGTTTGGAAACAGTGCTTGAAACAAAAGTGAAAGATTTTGCATAACACAAGACAAACTTTAACAGACTTTAAATTATCTCGCTCCGACTATTCCTCTAATACTGGAAAATTTAATAGAAAGAAGAGAAATCACAATGTCCACTCATAGAATTGAACACATACTTGTCAGCAGTATCATGAGCGTTCACAAGTAAGTCAGGTAGTGCTGATGTCTGAGGAAGTCCACTGGTTGGTGATGGTGGAGGATTCGACTGTCCCTCTTTCTGAGCATACTTCTCCAAGATAGCTGCAACAATATAGCAGTTGCACATACAACAAAATACAAAACTATATACTATATAAACCAAGATCGCTGAGTGTCTGACTAACCCAGAGATCAACACAAGGGTGAAATCTTTGTGTGGCGTATGTGAACACTAAGGAAAGAATTTTGGAAATTCTACCTATAAAGGGGTAAAGTAAGAATAAAAAGGTAGTATGAAGATTCACAAGATTTTGGACATCCAATTACCGAACAAGCAAAGCCTCTTGCTTGAGCCAATTGTAGTTAGATCTAAATGGTGCAATATTATTAAAAAGAAGATTACTACATTGTTTATTTGCTATTTATATTATTTACTTATTGTTTCCAGTATCCAATTGTAATTTGTTTTTGTGCATGACTACAATAATTTCAAGACAAAAGACAATATTCTAAGTGAGCTTCCTACCGCTGAGAGCATGCAGCATATGTGGCATGCCCTTTAACATAAGTCTCTCAAGTTGGCTGCGACGTGTTGATGGCAGCAAAACACAGGTATCTCTTACTGCGCCCAACTCCTCGCTTGCAGCTTGTGCGAGCACTAGTCCCAATAGGCATCTACGACCTTCACATCTGAGCAACTATAAGAATAAAATTCAAGTAAAACATTTGGAAGAATAAACAGAGTACCAATAGCTACCACTTCAAATAAAGATGATACAAAACGTTACACCAAAGTAAAAGTCATAAATTTTTTATGTATTTTATAATATTTACATATTTAGGGTAATTGTTTATGACGCCTGCTACAATTTATCAGCAACGCCAAGGGTTGACTGGTTGAAAATGCCACTAGGCATTAAGTCCGCCTTTTGTAAAAATCAATAGAGTAAATAAATAAATAAATAAAATAATTTAGTATGGTAAGTTTGTAAAACAGTTAACATATCAAATCACATGCATAGTCCACAATTTCTAGAGATCTTATACACAGAAAGTTGAAATGAATATTATATTATAAGAGACATTGGAATGTATGAACCTCAACAATATTGTTGAAGAAATCAGGGTATAGATGTGGCCAGTCATAGCGAGCAATGAAGACCATGAGAGCAGCCAGTTTGTTTCTTATGAAATATGGTAGAGCTTCATGTTTGGCCATCAGCTCATTCATCAATAATGTCCTAATCTCAATTTTCTCGCTGTCTTGTAGACTTATCCATCTTCTATTGATTATATTCTGTGAAATGATGAAATACAAGTTATTTTAAATTAATAATTTGATAAGTGATTAACAATATATTATGCCTGCCTTAAATTAAAGTATCTGAGTTGAACGCAAGAGGAGTTTTTTACTCACATTAACTTTGTAAGCTTAAACATAAAACAAAGTCACAAATATATTGTCATTAGTTTTCTTCATTTTTAATAATATCATACTTATATGCTCACCTCAAAAGTAGTTAATACAAACATCAACACATATTGATTCTGTGACTTTTGAAGAAATAACAAGCAGTGTTTCCAGGAATCCCTATTATTGGAAAAATGTTCCAGCATGCTCTCAATTTCTCTTTTTCTAAAATTATTCGTTGTTGGCGCGAAAAACTCTGACATCAACATTTCTAAAGAGGCCAACGCCTCATTCATCTCAAAGTCTGTCTGCAACCATGATTTAAAAAATAAGGTCAAAGGTAATAATAATAACAAAACATTGGTTAAATGTATAATTTTTAACATGAATTGTTAATTTTTATCTCAACAATAAATGGTATTTAATGAGAATCAGTGATTAAGCTCGAACTTCTGTACCGTACCCAGTTCTTACCATGGTTTTTCAACGAAATTACAAAATAATTTCATAATAATAAATGCAAAACACAGTTGCTTATGTGAGTAATTTGTTACACCCTACGTAAGTTTCAAATAATTTTCAGGTATCCTTATAGTTTTATATTCATTTTATGCAGTTGTTGAAAACAAGAAGGATTATAAAAACCTATTCTGCAATTGTCAAACGACTAATCAACCAACATGTCACTGTCAAAAATAAAAGATAAACACAGTCAAAAATACAGTTTAAATAAAATTTTCATCTAGGTTCCGGTATATTAACCCGGGGCTTGTAATTTACGATAAAGCTATTTTTTTAAACCATTGAATAGTTTTACAATACTTTAAAAATGCAAGTTTAAATTTATAGCAGTCACGTTCGTCGATCACGTTTTAATATAGATTTTTCCTCCAAAGCTGCACGCCCTTCTGTCAAATTCAGTTTTTAACTATCAAGATATAGATAATATAAGATGGTTGTCAAAGAGTAAAGTAATTAAGTAATTAAGTAATACACTGGCTGGATGTAATGAAATAATATTGGGTTGCAAAATTTGCAAATCCATAGCTAGTTAGCTACGGTACGTTTTGGTTCATACAGGCTGATACGACTAATGCAGAATTTAAGTTATGACTTACATTGTATAATTTCATCCCGAAAACGTGATCATTTTATATATTAGTACTTATATTATATTATGATCTTTTCATTCGTCGCCACCAGGCAATACAATACATAAAATAGTGGAACAGTCTTTGTCGTTTTTATCCGTGTGAGCACTTAAATTTAATAAACTTTATAATTTATACGATAAATATTAATTCAGTGATTATGTAAATTAAGAAATAGTAACACAGATAATTCGAAGAAGAAGAGTTATAGAAATGGATTCGACATTAGAAAAGCCTCCACTTAACGAAGATGCGGCAAAGACAGACGAATCAAGTGCTTTGCCTCCAACTCAAAGTAACACCGATGATACAGAGGCAGCTAATACTCAAAAGCCATCGGTGAAGAGACCTAAAAAACGTAGATTAAAAATGCCCCGAGATAATACGGCCCCTCGACAACCTTTGACTGGTAAGAAAAGGTTTATATGTTTATTTTCACTGTTATTACTCAATAATCTTCATTAGTTTACTAAACATTTATTTCAACAACATCAATTGATGACCTATCCTCATCGGAAAGTAGGTCGCGTAGTGTTCATTTTTATAGGGACCTGAGCCCTGAGCGGCACACTAGGCTCACTCATTTCATGAACAAAAAACAGGAATAAAGCCTGGTCTGGAAAACTACAGCCTAGGCAGGGGACTTTTATTGCAACAAATTATTGAATAGTATAAATGACAAAACTCGCTGCATCAAACTGTGACATTAGAAATGAGAAAAAAATAAGAACAATGATGTTAGTCACTGTTGGTATTTCAAATTCAGTTCTGAATTTTTTTGTGTGAATACAATAACTTAATTAGTGTGAAATCTAAATCTTTCAATGCTCAAGTAGGGACCATTTGTTTTAGGATATGTCAGATTTTTAAATGAACGACGTGAACAACTACGAGGAGAACAACAAGTTCTTGGCTTTGCAGAGCTCACCAGGCAGCTCGCAAGTGAGTGGAGTAGGCTACCTGCTCTAGAGAAACAACAATATTTAGATGCTGCCGAGCAAGACAAAGAAAGGTTAATAATGTCAGAATGCATCTATTTATCTTTTATGCATAATATTAATTAACTTTTTAATATTCTCCTTTATGCAGGTACATCAAGGAATGGAATGAATATAAGAAATTAGGGCCGCACAACTCATTAAAAGATCACATGGAAGGAAACCATGTAGCGGCAAAGAAAACTAAAAATCAAGATGGTATTTTATCCAAATTCTTCTTCATTAGACTAGCGATGTTGCTTATTAATGTACCAATGTGGCGGTGGTTGCACATTACCAATATGTCTGATTCATGCAAATACCTTGTCATTACATAGTTAAGTTAACATTAAGAATAATCAGAATATGGTAACAAATGCAATATCATTTATAATATAATATACTTCAAAAATTTATATGAATATTATTAAATACTCAATAGGTGTAGCAATTGCAGTAATGGATTCCAATAATATTAACAATAGCAATGGTTCTGCTATGAATTCCTCCCATCAACAAATACCTGCAGGCCCCAGGCCATGTATTACCCCAGCTTCAGTGAGTATTTAGTGTCATTAATTGTGAGATTATATTTAAGCTGTACCAAATGCGTAAAAGATAATATATCTTGTGTATTAATATACAACTTATACAACAGTATACACACAAATCTTGTAAATGTAATTATTCCATACTACATAGTTTTAACAGAAAAATATAAACCATTAATCACCCAATGTTATTTGTATTATGTTATCATTATATATTTTTCCATTGTATTTGTTACTTTTACTTCTATATTAGCTAATTTTCACAGGGAGACGAGACCACTGGAGGTGACACAGATATACCAATATTTACAGATCAATTCCTTTACCATAACAAGTTGAGGGAAACAGAGCTAAGGCAACTTAGAAAGCTTAATTCAGATTATGAGCAACAAGTAAGCAATCTAATTAAGAGTCATGTAAAGTTGGTTGATATCATGGCAAAACATAATATATTTTGTCTTGTAAATAATGAAAATGGCTAAGGTCAAATCCAGAAAGAACAGTAATTTTGAGATTGTTGTATAACATGTATTTTTGTGATTCCTTTTAACGTCATAAGCTTAATTGTATATGATAAGGCTTAGTGGAAGTTTTACATGCATGGCGCGCCAGACTGAAAAGTATACAAGAATACAAAAATAATATAATATATTTTTGAATTCTTGTATACATTAATTTTTTTTCTTTATATCGATGGTAAATAAATTTTTAGACAAAATAAAAAAAAATGATTCAACTGAAATTAAGAGAATCTGAAAAAAGGAAAGTTAAAAACAAGTTCAATTTCGTCTTCGTACCGTAAATTCCGCAAATTTATGATCGCCCTCCGTATGTGTATCGACGTGGTGTATATTAAGTTAATGCACTCTTTAGAACGCAATACTTCAACGACATGCCGAGGAAGTTAGCGCGGCGACGACTCGGCTCCGCGAAGAAACAGCAGCGGCGGAGGAGCGCACCGCCGCGCTCATGCTGCACCGCCAGACGCTTGTTTCAACTCTAGTGCAGGCTTTAAAAGCTATTACACTACCAGGTAATGTTACAAATTATACTTTAATCTCAAAGTTCGTTTTATTACACTACTTAATATTTGACTCTTGGTGCTTTTTGCTTATGTATGTTGAATACATACATACTGTAAGTTTGAAGAATAAACAATAATAAGTTGCAATGTATCAAATTATTAGGTTGTAAGATAATTGGTAAGTGATAACATTTATATCAGACTGACAATGAGTTATGAATAATAACTGTTAACTCTAGTTATGAAAATGAATAAGTGATATATAAAAATCCTTGACAGGTTTTCATATCATATGCAACTAGAAATTCAATTTGACTTGTTTGGCTCAGTTCATTATAATGTCAATAATATATTACAGGTGGTCCGTCAGGTCCCACAGAAGCAAATATTGATGAGTATATGGAGAAGTTGCGAAATCTAGCCATAGACACGAAAAATAGCGCAGTCGTGAAGCAGGCTCGGGATATACTAACCAGAATAGAATTACCCATTAATTAATGTATTACATTTTCAATTACAATAAAATATTGCGATCTTCGCCAGTTGTTTCATTTGCATTTCTGACATAAAAGCAAAGGTGAAAAAATTTATAACGCCACATTGTATTATAATTTGCCGCATCGTAAAATCAAGAATATTCTTAACCTTACTGATATCCTATGCAACTATAATTCAGATCTTAAGAGGGATTATTATAAATGTACAAATTTTGGTTATAGATGAAGCACATGGCAGGCATGTTGGCATAGTAGGTAATAATAATTGTAAATATTTTGCCCAGATTAAAATAGTATCCTGATTAAACAACATCTAAAATTTTATTAATAATGATAACATTCTCTTTAAGCCAAACATGTGACATGCCATTCTAAAAAATGTTTTTCACAAAAAATAATAAACAAACACTGAAAACTCTTAAAAATAATTTATTTAGCATCAGTCATACATAAAAAATTGTGTGTAGGTATTTGTTAAACATACGTATTGTATATATTACTACAATAACTGATACAATTTAGAAAAAAAAAATTAAAACAGGTTATATAAAAAAAAAATAAAGATTTAGGAAATAAATAGGATTTATCTTTTTGCTTGTAATACTAGGATTGTTAAAGGAACAAAAACAGTCCCAATTTCACTCCAGCTACTTGTAATGCTAAACTAAATGTTCGGTTATTAACTAGACTTTCCTATCATTTCACACTATCTTCATCAGACTCCCTCGGACTGTCTTCATTGTTGCTATCATCGAACTCGTGAAGTTTTTTTCTCCACAACTGTATCAATGTGTCCCAAGATCTTCTACTATATTTGATATATTTGTCAGGTGTTTTTGGATGGTCTTTTGTGCGTTTTTCTCTACAAATAGTATAGATTGACACATGCGTAGTATTATAATGTACCAATTATTATTAGTACAAGTGTTTTATCTAGGATGTACTAAAATATGACGATAAGTATACATAGTTTCGTAAGACATGTAGGCGCCGAAAATGAAATTTTTTGTCGACTTTATTATAAACACTTACTTTACCATGGATATTTGCATATTACTTACAAAGGAACCTGTTGTATGTAGTTGTGGTATCCCACAGTATTTTTTCCATAGTCAATTTGTTTTTGACGTCTTTGTAGTACGGCTGGGTCAGTCTCTAATTCCAAAGGTTTCCGAGTTACTGATTTACTGTAATCAATAAAATCATAGTGGTACACATATGAAATTTTGTGATTCAGTATAGCAACAAATCAAAATAAAAGATCGGCATAAAATAGTGACTAGTCTTAATTATTTTAATCGCTTATTCCATAGTTCTATCTAAATATATATAACTCAAAGGTGACTGACTGACTGAGAGACATAGTGATCTATCAACGCACAGCCCAAACCACTGGACAGATCGGGCTGAAATTTGGCATGCAGGTAGATGTTATGATGTAGGCATCCGCTAAGAAAGGATTTTGTTTGCAATGCTGCCTAAAGTCACTATTCCATGCGGACGAAATCGCGGGAAAAAGCTAGTTAGTGCATATGATATTTGTTGTTATGCAGTGGTAACACCATATAAACAACAAGCAATAATTGATAATATGTACTTCACATCCTTTAATTTACATCATGGAAATAATGTTTCAGTAAATGCACTCAACTTCAAAATAGAGCTCCGAGAAAGCATAAAGTGATAAGAACCAGTGATGGAGTAGTGAAATTTGCTTGGACCCTTGCAGAAGCAGAGGAGTGGGACTCAACATTCACAAAAACAAAACATACTTATGCACCCTAACAAACATTTTATTCGAGAGTATCACATTAAAAATCAAATAGAAATAAAAAGCCAGTAGTAATTTTAAAGAAATTTCACTTATGCTTACCTAGGCTTACTCTCAGTTTGGCTATTTGGTTTTGATTTCTTCCTGCTACTTGAATTCTCTCGACTATCTGATATCATTTTCTCTTTAACAGCTTTTCTTACTGCAATATACATTCATCATAAATGTCAGATTGGAACAGAGTTTCGGATAAATACATGCACCACACAACACTGTGATACATAACCACATTCTACAAATTCAAAAATATGTAAGCTATGTCATGATTTGTTAGTAGCGCCATTGCAAATAAAAAGTCTTTTGTATTTAAAGTTCTGTTAGTCATATCGCCAAATAAACATTTTTTCGTATGTCTAACATCTATATATGTCCAAAAAACACTAACAATTCCTTTCAGACGAGTCACTCATCACTCAGTGTTTATATTGAAGCAAAGCTGTCTGATACTACCGCCTATCGATAAGCCGCTATAAATTTTAAGAATGTCTAACCTAAACGAAAATGCAAATATAATGCAAATAAAAAATAACACTAATGATAGGTTTATAATTGGTATTTAAATTATTGACATTACAACTATTTGAAAGATCAAATGATTCATTACTAGGAAAGATGGAAATCGAAAGATTTTAAATATTATCTCATCTAATAGACTTTGTTATATTAAACTTTTGTTTCAGTTTTTTACTTCAGCTGTTATTATGCGCGCGTAAACTGTAAAGATGACAAAATGACAATGACACTGTATTACAGATTGATCAGCGGTATACAACATAAGAATTTTTCGTAAGCTTTGTAAGGACAAAGCTTACGAAAAATTCTTTAAGCGCAGCGTCTTGACAGAGGTTTTTAAATTTAAAAGTTAATGATGTGAAACGATGTTCCTAGAAAACAGCAACCTAACAAGCGTACACAAAATTAAATGAATACTTTGAAATTACATTTGTATTATATTTATAAATATTAAATTCAGAATATTTTAAATTAAATAAAAAAAAAAATACGATGGCAACTTTGTTTACATTTTAAATTTGAACTTTTGAACTTCGATGTTTCGTTGTTCCTACTACTACCAGCGTGTTTTTTAGTTTCTATTTCTAAATGTTAACCATAGATAAAAGCTACGATAACTACTTATATAAAACCAGCGACCCGCCCCGGCTTTGCTCGGGTGCAATACTGATACTAAATACACTACAGAAAAACTGTGAACATTGTATATA
>DWUN01000297.1:0-25202 GCA_018249975.1 Passova gellias
AGATATATTATATACGATCTGTAGATATATTATACACGATCTGTTTGTGTATAATGTTTGTTTATGTCCAGGATTATGTATTTAATTATAGATGTAGTCTAAAATCGCATGTATTTTCTAAATATCCCGTTCACTTCACCAATAGGTACTAGTATCTTTCTATGTGTCGATTCATTTAGTCACATAAGAGACGACAAGACTGTCTGGAACTTTTTTAAGTTTTGAATTTTAGTGGTTTTGATTGTTGGTGTAAATAGCACGAATGATAGTATGTCAGCAATATAATATCGAACAAAGACATGGGGTAATGGAAGCTATTGCTTGGGAGATGACTCAGTAGCTATAGGACAGTGGGGGTGTAGGAGTGTTCGTAAAGAGGTACCGGAGGGTATCGTATGAATAATCGTGAAAAGGTTATTCAATTCTTCAAAATTATCGTCATAATTCAATAGTACTTTCAAAGATCAGCTGCGTCCCCTGTTGATTACGGAGGAAGTGTGTTCATTAAATAATTTTTAAATGTTCATATATATTTTCAGACGATGGTGGACCCACGATGACTCCTGTATCTACATGCTGTTCGATTACGTCTGCGGTGGCGAACTGTTCTCATATTTGAGAAACGCTGGCCGATTTAGCAACACTATCGGTAACTATATTTTCAATTTACAACAGCGTATACTATTTTGATTGTTTAAAATTAAGTCCAGTACGCGCTATTACTCGTCACTGTTTACGTCATCATTGTTGCGTTGAAAGCCTCAGACAATGTACAATGAACGTTATAGAAAAAAATTGGGACAGATATTAGTTAACGTCCGTCAAAACGCGTATACTCGTAATATCGCCATTAAAGTTAGCCCTCACCGATCAGTCTAGGGACGTCGACCGTACTTGGAATTAAATGTAAAGGTTTTATTTCTTTTTAGATATAATTATTGTCAAAGGTCACTGAACTTTATGAATAAACGGGTTCATTGGAACCAAGATGATACCACTTCTGAGGTCCATATTGAATCGCAACCACGTTGCAATATGTATTGAATACATTTCCGCTTAATTTAAAAAGCCATACTTATTAATGGAGCTTTTTCTACAATACAATAGTTACGCTTTACGTAAGGCGTTATTTTCATTTTGCCAATCATAGTAGCGTAGTAGTTAATACATTGTTGGGATTAAGCTGGATATTATCACATATCATATATCAAAATTTTATGAAACAAGTAGTTATTTGTCTGGTATTCATATAGGTAAATAACGTTAGAACCATCTGCTTCTTTGTTAGTGAAAACAATATCTCTGTTTTTGCACTTATTTCTATAACTATTAATAAGTAAGTGATATGATATGAGTCATTCTTTGATGTATCCATCTTTGATATTAGTAATTTTGTAATTTAAGATGAAACGATTGATTTGTTTTTTTTTCCAAATGACGTTTTTAGTTTAAATAATATTTTAAATATATGCTTCACACTTTATTGCTTTGTTTATAATTGATAAAACATTGCAAATATTTATTGTTAAGCTTCTAACTTACAGAGTTCTTTTCTGTTCAATTTGATATCGCAGTCATGAATCATAGTTTATACACGTTGAGTAAACGTTAGCCACGATTAGTTACATCGTGAATGTTTAATGTATTATTTTTATCCTTAGATTCAGTAACGAAGTTTTCATAAAGATGTTTTCATATTTCGACGGCGCAGACCGTTGATTCACTGTGACGCCAAACGTGACTGACACGTATACCATTAAAACTGATTACATACAACCGCTTTCTGAATGCGATTTTCAAAAATGATTTTCCTTTCCAAAATTAGACATTTATTTAGTGTCTTCAAGTGACGACGAGTGCACATTTACAAGAAGGTAACTACTCGTGTATATCTATTTAGGTATACGAAAGCTACATGATTTGCATATAGAAAAGAATATCATGAGACCTGAAACGAATAAGACAATAGAAAAAAGTAAGGAACTTTGATCAAATGTCTCTTGAATGCTAATAGATTCTCGGTGAGGTTAACATAAAAATATAAGTACGTGGGTATACAGAAAAGCAAAAGCCATGTCATGATAGCAACACAAGGTGTGGGCGCGCATGAACGTCTTTGCCCGTCCCAGACATTCTAACATTGCCATTAAATACGCAATGCCTTTGTACATGATACAACCAGATTAAATTTTGTGTTAGTTCATTAATTGGTTACAGTGTGCTAAAATATTAGGTAAACAGTAAGTAAACTTTCGGCTATGCACGAAAGGCGACCGTAGTAATACAAAGGCTTATCGGTCATATCGGGTTTTAATATAGTTTTATAGTTACAATCATCCCGTAACACTTATTTATTAACGAATTATATTTTTGCCTGTACTAATTAGGTACTATGTATATGTGTAAATATGTTGTTTTAGTATTGGCGAAGAGAAACACATATTCATAATATGAATGTTAAATTAATTCGAACCGAAATAAGTGTCTAAAAATTATAATTACTATGTATTACGTTTATACATATAGTATACGCATACTTAGTTATTCATAATCGTATCACATCAATGAATTTTTTTATTACGCCGACCGTAAAATATTACATTTTTGTTTTCTACGTTATATAACGTCAGTTCAGATTGATCGTTAAACTTTTTTCGGAACGTATGCCGATGCCAAGATCAATCCGATTGTTTGGACGACAACGGCAATAAAACGATCCTATCAAATGTAAATGTGCACTGTTTCGCTGTCAGGTGTATGGAACATCAAACGATATAAACACTAACGATGTGGGTATCGTAATTCAATGGTAATTGAACAATCGAAGGTTTACACAACCGTTATGATAATGTTTCAAGGGAATTAATAACACAATATTCGTGTCTTGATTCGTTCGTTATTGTTTTTCTCGTATATTATTGTCATGAGTACGTTCATTACCGATATTATTCGATTTTATCGAGACGCTGGACGAGATGTTTTAAATGTAATCATAGCAATTTGCCTACTAGTTATAGGTTCTTTTAGATGTGGCTCGCAAATCAGGTATTCTTTTTTATTACATATTCGTGGGTTGCCTTTAGTCGGCGTTTCTTAATTACATGACACAACAAGACAAAAAAGAAAAAGAGAAGAATAAAAATATTGCGTTTCAACGGCCAAAATACAATTGACCTGTTAATGTATACGGAACAGTATAAATAACTCGTCGTAGAAGGGACATGATGTGAAAGAAATATGCGGTCAATAATACCAACGGAAGCATTTGACGGGTTTTGCGATGCCTGTTAATAACCAGAGGGAAGCATTTCACTACCATTATTCCGAAAATAGCCTTTTGATAACACGTTCTTTAAAAAGGGTGAGCCAAATGGATGTAACCTGCACCTGATATATGTTTTTAATTAAGTACAATTTTATAACAACTACATGTTTGATGTTGAAGTAAGTGCTATAAAATTGTTTTTAACAACGTCAAAACGTCTGAAATAAAAAATATAACAGTGGTGCCAAGTATGAAATAATGCTATAATCGACTTTAAAAATAACACTTTTAAAAAATATGCATGTGTGCCTTTGTGGTAGGATTATTTACATATTATTCTACAAACAAATCAGTCTATATGTTGTTTTAACCACCTCGATATCAAATAAAAATACGTATGTGAACAGTTTACAAATAAAAATTATTACTTAAATAAAAACTTATTAGAGATTGATTGTTGTAATGATTTTAATAAATATTGTTTAGAAGAAAACAACAGATTCATGCATTAATTCTGCGTATACTCTCACATTTAAATGTAAGATACAATAGGAAGACAAATTTGTCTAGCCCGCATTACTGGTTATTAATTACGTTTTCGCAGAATACGAAAATTTGTACATTTAAAGTCTATCTGTTTCTTAGGCTATGACATATGCGTTTCGTGAGCACGATTTCTTAACAAAAAATTTACGATATGACAGTGCATTTAATAGAATTTAAAAATAACACAGTTGTGTGACCAGAAGTTGTATGCCAGGGAGCCAGACGACATGGAGCCGCTCGTGCGCTCTGTTTCACGCGCTGTTTATGTGATCGTTCTTGAGTCAAATAATAGTACATACTCTTGTCCTCATTAGATGCTCTCCTCGTGTTTGTGTATTGTAATCGCACAAAACGTTTCACAGGAGAACTTTCTGGACAATTGCCCAAGTATTGCAAGTTTCGAAATATGCTCTCTAAGTACTGCAAGCTGATAATATGCCTAATTTAAATTTGATACAAAAATTGTTAGACTTTTTGATTATCAACTTTGGGTAACAAGCATGTACGCTTATTATATTGTATTTTGTATGAAACCCATTTAAAATATTTGGTTATTGTAAGTACATACTTTGCGAACTTAGGAGAGGGTGGGTGTTGACAATGATACCTATTATGATAGATAGGTTTCGGCATATCTCTACTGATACTGTCGCAGCCGGGTATTTTCAATGACAGATCAAATAATCTGTATCTGTTAGCGTGATGGGACTATCTCGTCTCGACAGCCGAGTGAGCCGAGTCCGTGCGGTGAGCGAGCGCACGATATTTGATGATAAATATTAAGTATTTTGAGATAATGAGAAGTACCATAGATATTTTTATGCCAATTCTACTAAGTTGGAATTTGAAAATGTAACCATTATCTGAGAACCATAACTACTAATCTATGTATCATATATCATATATATATATAATTTATATCATAATGTATATCATTTCAATAAATATAAAATGATAATTAAAGCAAAGATTAGCGATCACCAACATCTAGTTTTTTTAATTATTTAATTATGGTCTGCCAAAACCATCTCTGGTATGTAGTGTTGAAAATGTATAGTTTTAAAATGGTACATTAAATGTTTAATGGTAAAATGTTTTTGAGAATAGCTCGATTTATTCCCTCAGGCGAAGCGTGCATGAAATAACTAATTCAATGCTTAAATAAAATTTTATGTTTAAAACGAAAATAATGATGCTAACGAATATGACAATTATCAGGGTAATTAGACTACGACGATTGCCAAACCTTTACAAGCGGGTTATTACAAGGTGGTTATACATTTAAAAAATGATCATTAGCAAAGTGTTAAGTATTTTTATAATTCTTAGGTACAAAAACAAAGGTCTTTGATGTTTTAAAGCTGTTTATAAATATCCATTATTCCATTCACAACGATTTTGTCTCGTACGTGTATTTAGGACTTTTTACTGTACATTATTAAATTTTTCACGATGTCGAATGGGTATCTTGAGATTCGCGAGTTTTGGGATAGTTCGTAAGGTGATGTCATGGACCGACGAGAGCTCCGTAACCGACACATCTTGTCGCCCACAACGCTATGATTCATTCCATATTTCATTAGTTTCCATTCGTGTTGCTAATGATAATAATTTATCACACGATATAATACAAGTGGTTATGTACGTGTGTGTCATTAGAACAGTACGTTTTTATTAAATCTTTTTCGCTCGATACTAAAAGTGATAAAAATATATTTTGGTTGTGTTTAATGAAAATGTTCGATTGTTGTCGCACCAATCAAAGAATTATTCGTTTTTGGGTTTGTGTGCTGTAATGAACATTTATCGGTTGATGTATTTCAAACGACACTACCTTTTAGCGCACACATAACATGTAAGTATCAAATACTTTTTCTAGGTCACATTACTTAATGATCCAGTGCGACGGCTCTGAGCAAGCTTATTTTGAAATCGTTAACCGGAAACTAGAGACCGTTCGATAATTGAATAAGCCAACAGAATAATGTATCGATGATTAACATTACGGTTCCTGCGGTGTCATGTTTCTGTTTGCTTATCGTCAAATTAAATTGGTTACGCTCTAGATAGTCGAAGATCTTGATGTGTGAGAAGTCGTTCTAGCGTAGGGGCTTTAGAGCTGTGTATCGTGGGAATAGATGGCTAAGATCACGATTTTCTTTAGCGAGCACTAATCAGCAAAATTTACAGACTGTTTCATCGGCGTTGGCAATTAACGGTGACTTTAAAAATAAACTTGATTTCTTTTCATTCCCTCTATTAGAGCTCTTTTTAAAAGCATTACGACTAGATAATGTCGAAATGAGTCTTTTATTAGAACAGTAGGTTTGTGATTGAGCGAAGCTTCTGTGTCGTAAATTAGCGGAGCTGGTACCAGAGTCTTAAGTATAAAAGTGTAGCTATAAATAACTTAAGTAGGTACAGCGAAGCTGTTCCTGCCCTTAATTTATTTTGGTAAGGTTTCTCTTGAAAATAAATGAGTTCGTTCTTAAAAGAAAATAATTTGAGGAAAAATTTATATCCTTAAATTACCTAATGAATGCCCAATTTGAAAATGTACCAACATTTCCGTAAAGCGGGGTTTCGCGAAAAGATTTTATTCGTTAATCGAATGACCTGTTGGCATATCTCTGGTTGACCGCCTTTATTACTCATGAATCCTACCTTACTTTATGTTGTTCCCTGTTAAAAATAAAACTTTTAATCTCAAATAAGTTTATAATTTTTTCACCCGCAAAAGAAAGCCGGTTTTTACACTTCGGCATCCAGTTCCACCACGAACAGTGGACATTAGTTATCTGATACTTAGATTTTTTTTTCTAAAAGCTTCTTCAACTGTCATAAATCGTAAATGCTTATCATATTTGAAACATTCTATAAAACTATCTCCTAAAAACACTCATGGAATAATAAGTTTTGAATGAGCACATAATTAAGAAATCTCCATAAAATTTCGTTTTCGTCTTTTATTTTTTTTGCCAAACTACTTTCTAAAAAATTAAGGATTTTATACTAAGGCATTGGTAATTGGATTTAGAATTAATGCTTATTTATTTATGTTGTTTAGTAATTCATATTTATTGTATTGCTTTTGTTTAGGAAATTTCTACGCAGCTGAAATAGTTTCCGCTCTGGAGTATCTTCACGCTCGCAACATCGTGTATCGGGACCTGAAGCCTGAAAACCTGCTCTTGGCCAGGGATGGCCATTTAAAAATTACAGATTTCGGCTTTGCGAAGAAATTGACAGACCGCACGTGGACACTATGCGGGACCCCTGAGTACCTCGCACCTGAAATTATACAAAGCAAGGGGCATAACAAAGCCGTCGACTGGTGGGCATTAGGTTGGTACTTATTTATTTATACTTATTTTTATAATAGTTTGTAAAGGTATGAATCGCGCTTTCTGGCGTTTGCCACTACGTATTACCTGCTAAGTTAGAAGCACTATAGTTGCACCTATTTATGTAACAAACAAGATTTAGATGTTTCAAGGCTTTCCGATACCTAGAGTCACTAAAACGAGAAGTCCTTAGTTAGTTCTTAAAGGGCGACACGCGTATTTCAGAGACCTGAAAACCAGGCATATCATAGTATTCTATAGTAGATACGTGTTTATAGCAAATAATCAAACATATAAAGAAATACATCGTAGGTAAGTAATAAGGCATGATCCATGTATCAAATTAGTTTTTTTATTGTCTATTAAATGTTATTTTTCAATTATAGGCATTCACAATAACTTGTATGTATTTTACAATAAAATATTCTTGTTGTGCAGTTAAAAAGACGTTACTGCTTTAGCGGAATAATTGTAAATTAGTAAACGAAGTACAAAGTACAAAGTATTCTATTCTAAATAGCAATACGCGATAGTTTCTAATAGTTAATAATATTTTCTAATACCGTTTTTCACGTAATAAAAAGATTCGTGGCGCTGTAAAATATGTTTACTGCTAATTGTATTGTTGTCTTCGCGTTTCAATTCAATCATTAATTGTTCTTGAGAATCTTATCTATTTTCATCTTACCTGTATATGACTTTATAATATAAAGTAATTTCATCACATTTTAATATATCGTGGTAGTAACGTATTCTCTTATATTGTGCTTTCTATTCTAACCTTGGATTAGAATCTATCAATGAGCCTGACGCCTACAACTGGCAATAAATAACAACTTAAACCTTACTTACTACAAAACGAACGATCATATTGGCATGTCTTCAGCTATGCCCGCGCAAATACACTCGACTATGGAGATGGTATGAATAGTCAACATACCGACTAGAAACCTAAGCTCAACTTAGACATACAATTCAGTTTGCTAAAAACTAAATTTAATGTTTGATTAGTCAGTGTACCAACATTTTTATAAAATTGTATTTCACACCTGGAACGATTTAATACTCCATCAGCTGAAATATGAAGAAAGTATTACGTCGTTTAGCTGAATACAATTCATGACGTAATCTTTAAATTTTCTATTTAGTCTGCGAGGTATCGATGGGTGGGTGGTTGCTGCTATCCTCTGATACAATCAATGTCATGTGTTGTTTAAAATTGTTCCACATGTTTAGGCGATATAATGACGTTTCCCATCTTTCGTTCGTAAATCAAGTACGCTACGGCATTGTTAGTTTTTCTACGTGGTACTTACCTACCTACGAATCTGCCAATTTTTTTATTTTCTTACTTATCTATATAAATAAAAATGAATCGCTGAATGTGTTGCTAAGCGGAAAACTCGAGAACGGCTTGACCAATTCGGTTAATTTTGGTTTTCATATCATCGTGGCAAATCAGGTAAGGTGTAAAAGCTGAGAAAATACGGAAAAAATCGGAGGAAAATAGTAATAACAGCAATTAAATTTTTTCATATAAACTGCTTACATAATGTGATGTACCTCCCGTCAAATCTGAATAAAATCGGTACAGATATTAGTGTAAATATACTATTTATTTATTGTGAGGCCGTACAAGTTATCCGGAACAGCTAGTTCTAGAATAAATGAAAATATTGCTGCGTGGCAATAGTACTTCCTAAAATCATATTTAGGCAGTAATAACTTTAGAGATAATAAGAAACTTAATGTTTACTGCTATAACGGTGAAGGAAAACGTCATGTATAAACCTTAGTGACATCTACAATGTTCTCTGAATTGTGCGGATTCTGTCAATCCACAATTGGCCTTATTGATAGACTAGGCTTATAAATATCTTTAAGGTTGGAGGCTCGTGTCCAGAAGTGAAGTGACTCAGCGCAAACTATTGATGTAATTTTAAATACCCTCGATGGCCTCGAACTTTGAAATTACTTTGCCATAATATGGTGAACTTGTGAACCTTTTTGTTTTGAAGCACGAAATATATTAACACACTGGAACTGTTCCTAGTAATTCGTTCCTTTGTCCACGGTACCAACAGTGTCACGCCACTTACTCATTGGAGTGAAGGTCAAAATTGTTTTAACACGCTATTCGGTTCGCTACACTGTTTGTATTTGTCACAAAATAATAACTCACTACTGGTTTATTATTTTTTCTTGACATTGTGCAAAGTAGCATAGTCCATCTTCCAAAGAGCATATGATTCGTAAACAACATTAACATATATGATATTTATAAATCCGCCGCAATACACATTTATGTACAGTGTGGTTGTTTGTCGCTCTTATATTGAACTAATTAGCTTCAGACGTGTAATAAAATAATGTGTTATTAAGCGTCTGTAAATGACGTCACAGAGAATTGCTCGACATAAATATATATATTACATTTCGAATAAGAAAACAAAACTTAACTCCAACACCTGTGACTTATTCTTAAGATTACACAACCAGATAAAGCTAAACAATATAACGACTGTAAATAATGTTATGAAGTTAAAAAATACAATCATGCTCAAATCAGAGACGGTTCAAACAAATTTACAGCGATCTGTATACAAATTAAACGTATTAGTATGAACAAAATAAATATTACAAGTTAAAAGTGACATACTTAAAGTAATATTGATTAGCTTTAATTGATAAACGTGTAGCACGTGTGGCAATATTGTTTGGAAGCTGTTCGATGTTAGACTGCTTGTTTACCGGTATTGAGGGATAGTTGAGTTTTGAATCATATGTTCTTCATAATAAGGATCAGATGGAGTGGAACCGGGTAATGATATAGTTCTATGTATAATTGTTTACGGAGACGTATGTTGTTCGCTGCACGCAGCTGTCGCCACTGGCCAGTGGCCACAGGGCGTTCGGCGACGTTTAATGTAATGTGTACAACATCATTATTTAATGTGTTAGTGATATATTCTCTCGTCCGAACTCGTCTCACCGTTCGGTGCCAGATGTATAAATGCGCCGCGATAATTTATAGTAGATATGGTACACTGTGTATTGATAGACAAACCGCCTCGCGTACCCTTGACACGGGATTACCAACACGATACAGAACGCTAGCTGTACGTATGCTTAGAGTTTACCGTATCGCTGAATGACATTTAGTAAAGCAAAGTGGGCCGTGATGTTAATAATAGTTTTGTATATTTACATGTATTATACATTGGAGATAGCTAAGTGGTATCCGCAGAACTAGGTAATTAAGTGGTCCGCGGTGAACGTAAGCCGAGATCAATTAAGTTATGTAAACGGAACAGCGATTGAAAATCAATAGAGCTAATCATAAAGATTATTCTGCGGAAATTATTCTGTTGTCCTTCCGAAACTGTGAATAATGTAACCCAAAATATAAAAAAAAACGTTTTTGTTTGATTTTCAGGTGTGCTGATATATGAGATGCTGGTCGGCTACCCGCCATTTTACGACGATAATCCGTTTGGTATCTATGAAAAGATTCTAAACGGTCGCGTGGACTGGCCGAGACATCTCGATCCCATCGCCAAGGACATCATTAAGAAGTTGCTTATCCAGGACAGGACAAAACGACTGGGGAATATGAAGGTGTGAATTGCTGTTTGCTATAAAAAGTCTCACCTAAATAAAACAGTATTCTAATAAGTATCAGTGCAATTAATTGGTTTAATAGTTAAATGGGAAACTGTAAAGCTGTTGATTTTAATACGGTTTTTAAAATTTTGCATTGAATTCTGAGTGAAACTGGGTTCTTCAATTATATTCTTTTAAAAAATGGACGGATACACGAATTTCATTCGATTTGGCTTGTATCCAGACGTACATAACTCTTTAACTAACACTTGACATTTTGCATAGTACATTAGATTTCCAAATTTACACAGTTACTTTTCGGACAGTTGCAAATCTCACGAAAGTCGTTTGCCATCAACACGTCACTCTGTAAAAAACTTGTGTTTTTATAAACGTCCCGTATATTATTTGAATTACACGCAAAATTGTTTTCTTATTATACCACTAATAACTTGTGTGTAAATATTGGCAGATGGAATATTTCCGGTCATTTGTTCGTCGCATTCACGTCGACTTTTACTAACAATATTGAAAGTCGCAATATCGAGTATATTTCTGCCACTTTCCGCTTTTCCTGCGCACGCAGGAGAAATTGACATGTTGCACATACGCGGTGCATTACTAAGTATCGTGGAGAGTTCGAAACGCGGGAATGTGTGTTTAAACGACTGCAGTTTCTAGTGGTTGGTTGGTTTCACCGAGCTTTTTGCCGAGATGTCGCGGTGATTTTTAGAAAGCCATCAGTCAGGTGTCCGAGCTCAGGCGGCGACATCAAAAGTCGCCGTCCACGGCGGCTTGACTTATATCGCGACATAAATACACGCCACTTATTACCTAGTGCCCACCCACTTCGAGCCAGCTCCCTTCTGTGACGCCTGTTTCGCTCCAAATCAATACACTTACTCGTATATTTGAGATATCAAATTAATTATATTTCACGCTTCGCGTCGGGTAACATAGGTACAATTTAGCTGTATTGTTCCGTGTAATAAAATATATGTGATTTAGTATCAAACTTATATCGAAATGGATGAGCGGCGGCTACGTGCCTCTTATAGAACTTTTAGTGGCATTCTCAGAGGGTTACCAAATTAGCGTAAGTGGTCAATCCGACCGAAAGTTCCGATCCGCCTCATTAAATTTAAGAATTTACGAGGTCTAACTACTTACATAAGTCGCAATAGCCAATAATAACAAAGTTCCTCTAATTTTAGCCCCTTACTAAACTAATGGGTGGACTGTGGTAAAGAGTGATGGACTGAGCGATTGTTTATAGATTCTACTCTCTGCTGCGATAGATTTGTATACATTTTTTTATGATCACAAACAGACATTTTATGGATCGTAAAAACTTTAAATGTGCCAACCGGTTTCTAGACACTTGGTTTTTGGTTATCTAGACGCTGCAATAGGAATAAATATGGTTCGTTATGGTATTGACCGACGTTTGCATATTGTTTCAACTCATGTGGGTGCAAAGTAGCAATGTTACATACATATATTGCTTCGTTGAAATATTTAACATTAATATGTTCATAACTCATAAATGTCCCTTGAGATTATTACTTTTCTTTTTTATGGATCTGAGTAAGCAGGACATATAAGTTCTAGAGCTGTCTTTTGCAGTTCGCCCGACGTTAATCGAGAGATTCCTAAAAATACCAACATTTTCTTTGTTGCAGTGTGGCTCGGAGGACGTTAAGCGGCACAGGTGGTTCAAACACTTGGACTGGGCTGACGTTTTTATGAAGAAATTGCAGGTTTGTTTGAATATAAAACGTTTTCGCCGCTTATACATTGGGGAGTTAAAAATATACATGAACAAAGATTTTGATTGAAATTGTAACGGAATATAGTTTGGAATCAATTTAATAACAAATACCGACGATTTTCGAAATATGTGAATGTTTTTGACCGACTTCAAAAAGGATGAGACCAACTCCAAGAATGACAGTAATTGAACGTTGAATTATTTGATTATTTTTTTATTTATTTTTAGTGCATATTAATTTGTTTTAGAATAGTTTACTATTTGAAGTCGGTTTTTATTTTTTGTTAAAAGTTAATTTTATTTATCCTTTTTGTTACACAATCACGAAGTTCGTTTAGTTTAGGCCGCCAGTCTGTGAATAGTTATGCTGTGACTGATAATGAATATGATAACGTAAATATTTGTCGTGGATAGGAATCGAAGACACAGCTCTCAGCTTAGTGGTTAGATTCTCTACAATCGACCAACGGGCCAGTGAAAAAAAAATTGAAAGAGAAGATTTATTTTTATGCGTATTCGATCACCATTTTGCTGTAATCTTTATGCATTTCATATTATTCCGTCACGGATTCACACTGACATTTGGCTCATTTTTCTGTTACAGCCTCCAATAGTACCGACTGTCTCTTACGAGGGCGACACCTCTAACTTCGACGAGTACCCTGAGACGGATTGGAAGGCCGTGAGATCTTTGGATCCGGATGAGTTAAAACTGTTCGCTAACTTTTGATTTTATTTAGAAAATATTTTGTAATTAGATAAAGTAGAATAAACATCTACATGTCAACTATTAGCCTAGTTAGCAAAATGAAACTAGAGTCGGTTTAGTATTATGTTGCGATGCAACATACTATTGACATACTTTTCATTATAACGGGCCTGTAATTTTCTGTAGTATATGCGTGTGTAGCCTTTACATACACATACATATCATATAAGTAAACTTATGGATATGAACTATGCTTACTAAAAATGTATTTAATTGTCGATTCCTAACTTCAGTTTAGTTTTTACTGACTAGCTTTTATTAATGTTATTTAAAAGAATTTGTAAGTAGACGTAATTATTAAGATTGTAATTTTAAAATACTAAGTCACAATAATTGTACTGTTCATATCAAAATGAAGTATTTTTTATTAATCATATTTTAAACGAAAAATCATTTAGTGACGACTAAACCAAGGAATGCGAAGAAATAACGAATTTAAATTAAAAGTCGTGTTTGCATTTACCTTCGCTTGTGAACGAAATTGATTATTTGTGTATAAGGCACATAAAATTGTATTAAATTTGACTATATTTTTTACGTCACTTGAATATATTTTTAACTTTGTTTAGGAGATCTAAAGAAAATTGAGATAAAAGCAATGTAGAAAGAGAAAAGATGTAGAAATATAGAAGATCTTTATATCAATGCATAATAGTGTAAAAAGTGGTATTTATAATATTAGATACGTATGTCATACGTTTAAAACAAATTTATTGTAGTTGTCGCCGGATAACTGATTGAAAACCAATAATTAGCTAAATGCTACCAATAGGTACGTCGTTGGGCGGCAATATTTGTAAACGTAAATATAATGATAATACTTACCTACTATTGAAAAGTAATAAGTAAGTAGTAAACGTTTAATGTGATTTTAAAAGTAGATTCGTAGTAATATTACATAATTTTGTAAGTAGATTTAGCTTGTAAGTATTTATTATTTCGGTAATTTGATAAATATGAAATTTTTTCCCAACATAAATTTCCTTGCAATACCCAACTGTCTCGGTTTTTACAAAGCTAATATTTTTGTTCTACAAGCTAATTTTGTAGTAAACCTTATGTAGTTGTAAATACCAAATGTCTCAGTACGATTCACAATTAAATTGTTTAAATACTTCTTAATAATATAATACCTTAATACTTCTTAATAAAATAATTTACGTTTTAATTTACAAGCACGCAATATAATATGGATATGGAAATATTTCGGAAACATAAAATTGTGAACGGTTTGCTATTTTTTATATAAGACTAAATACTGACGGTCTATTTATATAATTTTAAATGAATTTTAAAATATTTTGCTTTTATAATTGTGTTAACATAATAAAGTATTGTTAATATAAATATATAATATATAATAATAATTGTACCTCAATACCTTCCTAAGCAGAGGTGTATGCCATTGTTTTTCTGTGATCTTTTCAGTCGGGAAAACTCTTTCAGAAACAATTGAAATTTTAAATTTGCACTTTTAAAACATGTTTCACATGTTATATAAGGTGGCATAAATATGTGCATCAGGGTTATAAAGAAATAAAAAACATAATATTATGTTATTAATTCATAAATAAATGTGTTGTTTCCAAATACTGGTGTTTTTTTTTAGAATACATAAGGATTGGTAAAGAATGCAACGTCACCGAGAAATATCCGGATTTGAATACATTGGAGTATTTGAGATAGCACAAAAAGGTGGTCCTATTGCTACCTAGTGATTATTATCTATGATTTTGCTATGATAGTAAAATCCTATTTTCAGGGTTCGATGTAAAAAGAAATGTACTTTGGTAAGTACTTATTATGTACTACCTAGTTTGGGGGTCTCATATCAGAGGCAGAACGAATAAGAAGCGTGACATTATAAATTTTTGCTATTGGACATCAATTGCAGATCAATATTCCATTAACACACGTTCAAACACAAGTAAAACACTCCGAAAACGCCTGCAACATAACAAACTGCATCTTAACAGAATTTAAAATATTTGAATTTGCTATTCAAAGAAATGTTTGTGATTATAATTAATTACAATATGGCCAGTACCAATATGTTAACGTTAAGATGCTATTTTATTATCTGTCTTTAATACTAAACATATTACAGAAGCGTTAAATTTAGTAAATTCATTGCCTAGTAGCGCATTCACTCACACAATCTATTTGATGCTTTATCTCGGTACGTAGTATCTTATCGTCCAATCATAATCAAATAGTTTTGTTTGTAATAAATTGACCTGCGTTGAAAATACACTACTATAACGCTATGAGTAGATTAAACAAAAGCGTAAGTTGGGGATATAATGGAATACGTAACAGAACGCGGTTTGCAAACGAATATATATTTCGATAATGTTTGAAGTTGATTTATATTTTGACTATATTTCTTGTTGATATAATTTTTAGTTGATTTTGTCCATGTGGGATATTTAATAAAGACGAATTATTTTTTGTGCCGTAATTTATGCGAATCAGTAATCATTTTGGCGCGTACGGTTTATTTTCTCTACGTTCGTCTGTGGTGTAGTGCAGAGATGCAGACAGCCCGCCGCCGCCTGACTACATCTATTTACATTAGTTTCGTTTGCGCAAACATTGTAAAATTAATACAGGCGGTTATCTCGTAACGAAATAATTTGTTCCCGGATTTGCTGTGTACATAACATACAATTTGTTTTGTTTCATTTGAATCGATTTGAAGTAATTTGTTTTTCTTTATTTATTGTATGAAATAGGCACATATGTACCAGTACAAGTTATCTTAAGTCAGATATATTACAAATTTATAACGCTTACGTGTAAAATTAGCGATAGTTAATGTTTCACTTTTAAAATAATGCAATACCAATTTTCAACGTATAGTAGGTACTCGTATAGTTTATTTACATTTCAAACTATCAACCACTCCGAGAATCTAAGGCTCGCATGTTGGATCCTTTAAGTTAAAAATGTTACATGCGTTTCAGTGATTGAATAATATGGGTTAGTGCGAAGGCGAAGCACGTCATGAGGAAACCTGCACAACTTAAACTTACGTTTCTAAGGCATTTGAAGTTTGGTCAAAGGCATTTGCCCTGCTGGTATCTATGATCTTAAGCCTTTTCATGTTAAAAGGAAATTCGTGTGTAATATTGGAACTAAAAGAAGGGTTTTCAAGAATGATTTTCAATTTTAATATTATTCTTGGATGTGAAATATTACTAATACTAATATTTATCGAATTACCTGCGCCTGTAATACACGCTATTTCAGGCAAAGGGGTAATGATAAGACAAAGGAGCTATGACAAGAGCAAGACAAAGGAAATATTTTTTTTACATCCGCTTAAAACTGCTTTCTCTAACTCTACTTTGTCTACTAAAAAGGGAGACTTAGAATCTTTATCCTATTGATTAGTAGTGACATTAATTATATGAACGTACAGTAATAGTAGTAAAGTAAACATATAGTTTGAAACAAAAAAAAAACAAAATGCAAAAAATGGATTGAAGTTTATACGCATATACTGATATAGCACTCGTTAACTCTACCAGACACAAATGGCGGAATGTGGATATCGTTAAGCAACAGTGACCACCTGATACAGTAGATAAAATCGAACGTTGAGTTGTGACTATTTCTGTTTTCCTGAAATACAGAAAAAAAAATTATTTGATAGTTTTAACGAACACAAGTTTCAGTGCATTAAAATTAAGCATACATTTCTTGTATAACATTGCAATTCACTGTGACACCTTGGCTGCGGAAGATAAACGGCTCCACGATATCAACGTGATACGATAACAAACGATGTATTAAATGCTGTGTACTTAGAATGTTATCAAGATAAGTTTTGTACGGCATTAGCAACCCAACGTAATCTGCCATTGGTAGGTTCGTTTTCAATTTGTAAAAATATTCTGTGTACAACAGATACTAAAGTAACCATGCATTTATGTTTTCTATATGGGATCTATGGTAATACGTCTTAAACTTAGCTTAAGGTCCTAACGTAAGGTAAGGTTATAGGGTATACATATTGTTATCGGTTGTTAAACTTTTGTACTTAACATTGCCAGCAGCTATGTAGAGTATGTATAGATATCGTAAAGGCAATCCGTCATACAGATATTTCATTTCCTTATGGACCGTACCGTTTGTTGAATTAAGTTGTATCCAATGTTATGACTAAAGATCTCTGTATAGATATTTTCTGTCCTTTGTAAGTCCCCGAGGATTGTTTTGTACCATTTCACAATGTAACAAATTGCATTGTATTTTTATGGATTCATGAAGCATAATATAGAGGCGATTTAAGTATCTAACCGAATCAAACGTTTAACCTTACATTGCTTATTTTGCAAGGATTAGCTTGAACATTCTAGAAATAATGTACTCTGAAGGGCATTGACGATACTTTATGTAGAAACGATGCGTCGATTATATGCTATTACATAAAAATCCATTATCATAATATTACTTAGAGAAATAAAAATTCACCTGTAGAATTAAATACATATATATGTGATAGATAATCAGTGATAATTTTAATGTTGGCAGGGGATACAAGCGATACGCAGATATCGTGGTATTAGTGTAGTGCTACGTGTAAACGAGAGCGTTTAGTATTGATTGGAAAATTAACGATGAGTATCTCAATACGCCCTTTGTCCAAGGAATTAGCGGAAAAGGCTCGCGTCGAGTTAAATGAAGATCCGAGTAGAATAGCGAGTGATATTCAGCATATTAAGGATTGGTTGGCGAAACAGCCGCACTTGAGAGCCAGAACAGGTATGGAAGAGATGTCCTTTCGAACCGCGATAACTTATACTATTATACGTGATCATTAACGAGGTAATTTCGTTTCGAGCAATATATTTGTAATTACCCGTATTGCTAAGTATAATATTTTACAATTAACAATAGTATCTGTGCGTAATGTTGGTATACTTGAACTTATATCACTGGAACTTTCAGCGAAACGAATTATTTCTTTTTTTCACCATTGTATTGTTTCACCGCGGGTTTCCTTTCATAAATAAAAGATTTCAGGCCATAGTCTATCACGCAGGCCCACAGAGGTTTGGCACAATGCTTACACATCAGAGAATATTATGGACAGTTATAAGTTGGGCAGGATTCCTCGCAATGTTTCCTGCTACGTTCAAAGAGTACTAATAGTACTCTTTGAATGAGTTTATTCTCTAAGTTATGAGGCATTTCAAATAATATTTTCTAGATCATTCTATCTACTTTTTTGTTTGGTTTTTCTAAGCAACGAATATTGTTAATTGGGCAATATTCGTTTTGCTTATGATAAAAATGATTAGTCTTGTTTAATCATGACTTAAAAGTAATTTAAGTATTACTTAAAATCTTTTTCGTCGTGCAATGGTAATTATTATAGATATAAAAAAACAGTATCGAGTACGAACATAACACGCTACTTACCTATTAATTTACGTAATTCATATAATATACTGGAGACATAAGCGGGTCAAGAATCCTCTTTTAACACACACGAACTTTATACCTGTGTTTTTACAGATAAATATTCACGTTACGTAAATATTATATATTTTATAACAGAACTCGAGCTGCCGGTCGTTTAGGTTTCCAAAAATTTTCAATGATTCAACCGACCAATTCTGTTTTGTCAGTACAATACTCGTATCTTGTCAGTATATTTATATTATTTACGCATCTATCTAATCTCTACATTGCAATTTTGTCCTAGGTTCACCATGGAATAAAGAAAATAAATCACGGCAATAATAAATTGCGAAAAATTAATAGATGTAAAATAATAATTCCGAATAAATCAATTATGGCCGAACTTTATGGGTTTGACTTTGAAAGAATCCTTTCCGTTGAGAAGTTGTTCTAATAAATATTGAAATATTTTTACAGACGATCAATGGCTGGTAGCATTTCTGCGAGGATGCAAATACAGTCTGGAGAGGACCAAAGAGAAATTGGACCTTTTCTATTCTGTGCGCACCACGGCACCAGAATTTTTCCGTATAAAGCATACTGATCCTTTATTCACCGAAATTTTAGATACAGGGCAAGTACTTTTTATACTTCATGACTATTGAATAACTTTTATTGACAAAAGTACATAGTATATAATTTCGATTCACAATTAATATGATAATATTCTAGTCGGACGGACATAAAAATTATATTTTTAACAAAAAGAAGGGAGTTTTTCTAACCAAATCATTAGTTATAAAAACATTGTGAATTAGAAAACGCGTGATAATTGAGTTACGAAAAAAATATAAATTAGATCCATTAGATATATATCTATCATAAACATGGTAGGTAGGTAGGTAGTAACAATTTGCGTTATACTTTTTGGGAAGGAAAATATTATAAAAAATCATTTTTCGACCATCAACACGTATTATTCGCGAGCCATTCCAATTCTTAATATACTTAGGTATTACTGCAGAAATTATTTTGTTGTTTATTATATCCAGGAGCGGGGCAGAAAGGTTATATAATACGTAATAAGTTAATAAGCAACATAAGCTTTTTCTTGTACTGAAACTTTACACAGTTTTAAATATACAACAGGAAAACGTAAACACTTCTTACATAGTAACCGCGCATGATTCGTACATGCGAGTTTTACAGGGAAGTGACATTTTAACACTATGTAGTCGTAAATAGGAAACAAATAATATGTTAATGAGCAGATACAACAGTCTAATCTTTTATATGATCTACACACGCTCGTATGATCTTGACTTCTAAGACAATATGGATTTAATGTGGACTCTGTTACATCCTCGTCCTTGCCAGAATCAATCCCAGCAGAAAATGTATTTAAACGACAAAAAGGCATGGAGTTAAAGTAAAAAATATATAGACTCGTTGTGTTTCTGTTTTATTTCAAAGCTGTCCAAGCCTACATATTATCTGTTTATCAAACTAAAGAATCTGTAGATATCCTTATACTATTTACGGCTATTGATTGCAATTATTCTTTCTGAAAGTTAATTATACCTTCAATGTTATTTTTTTACAGATCTATAATATTACTGCCGAAAGCAAAGGATCCCCTCGCGCCTCGAGTAGCTCTCGTACGCCCCGCCCAGTACGATGTCGACAAATATAAAATGATCGATGTAATGTCTGCTATGATGCTAATGCAACAGGCGGGTACTTTTGCATAAAAAGCATTTTTTAGAGCTATTTTTGCGCTTTCTTTGTGTATAGGACACAATAGATTTCCAGAGAAGGCTTTTTTATTTGAAACGATAAAAACTTATTATTTTCTAACTCACCTGCGCTGTAAAATCTTCCCGATGATCTATCTGTCCCGCAACATGAATGCACAGTTAATATATACACTGAGTTAATTTCTGACCGTTGGAGCGAAATATTACTCACATATTTTACTAACAGGTTATGCTGATTGAAGACGACAATAAAATTATTGCAGGCGTACGCAGCATACTTGACCTAGAGGGAGTGACCATGAGTCATTTTTTGCAAATGACACCGATGTTAATGAAGAAAATGGTTGTCATTTCACAGGTTTGGAAAAAAACGAGTACGATTTTACATGGTTTATTCAGTCATATTTTGTTTAATATTAGAATATGCAAGGTTTTTATGCAGCTAAGCTGCAATTATTGCATTGTATTGTTGAGAAAAGTAACCAAAGCTGTATGTTATTTGTATTTTCTATAATATAAAGAATCTAAAAACCAAAATAGGTTGCCTCTAAACTTTTCACCAAAGTCTAACAGTAAAATATACCCCCAGTGATAAACGCCCCAGTAGATACCCGCCCCTCTTTGCACCTGGTGGATAGAGAATCTCACTTTATGACTCTGACTTCGAATGCTCGTTTATGTGAACTTCATTAGACACTCGTGAGGACTCAGATAGTTGTCACAAATGTGACTCTTAACAGACGCAACAACCGGAACTGACTTAATGTGTCCTGAATCCTGTCCTGTCCTGAGCCTGATAGGACCCACCACGTCCGTTCTCACTTAGGACGATAGATAGTTTGATGTCTTCATTATATAGTACTACTACATAATATGTAATGAATTAGCTTTTGTCTACAACTTCGTCCTCGTCTAATAATGATGTTGAGCAGCATTATTATTTTTCCTAGGATACTTCTATTGCAAATAATATCGACACAAACTGCTCTAAGCGGACAAAAAAGTGAGCAAAAGCTAGTAATTAATAAAGCTTATATTATTCAGTGATCATATAGCATTTAAATGGTTAAAGAATTTTTGAAATCGGCCCAGTAGTTTTTGAGCCTATTCGTTATATAGGTACATACACACACACGCACAAATCTTTTCTCTTTAAAATATTAGTATAGATATGATACTATGTCATATTAACAGTGTTATTAAACATAATACAATTTACAATTGATATTCCAGGATGCGTATCCCATTCGTATGAAAGGAGCTCATTATTTAAACACCCCACCGGGCTTCGAGACTATCTTTAACGCGATGAAGAGTTTGCTTAATGAGAAAAACAGACAAAGAGTAAGTTTTCTATAAGTGTAAATTTTATAATTCTTAACTAGGTATAATAATCTTTAGTACTTTAACGTAGTTATGAACATAGTTTTATTTAAAAAAATTGTAATACTGATATTTACAATTCAATTTTTTTATCCTAAAAGAATGTGTCTTAACTGCCTTTAATTTACAGCTTTTTGTCCATAACAAAAACTACGAAGAATTGTATAAAATCATTCCAAAAGAAATTTTACCTGAAGAATATGGTGGAAATGCGGGACCAATCAAAGAAATAATAGGTAGGCCTTATATCTAAATAGTTGATTATATTTTATTTTTTTATACTACACTTACTACTTTATTCACCTCAAGGTACACTTAATGAACGTCGTACATACATAATACATACCATACTCTGCTTGTCATCGTTAAAATACAGATGTCCCAACGATATTAAACGTATGTAATATTAGTGTAATGTAATATTAGTGTAATGTAATAATAGAGTAACTCAAAATTAACCGTGTAATTACAATGAAATAATATAAAAAAAACCATAAGTATAAGTTTGTAACTTTATTAGACTTATAATTTGTAATCACTTGTTATGAGCACCTATGTACAATGTACCATAAAAAATTTACACTTCTTTGACACAGATGGTTGGAAAAAGAAAATAGAGGCGTACAATGACTGGTTGGTAGAAGATATGCAGTATGGCACGGATGAATCGAAGAGGCCGGGAAAGCCTAAAACTTCGGAGGAGATGTTCGGACTCGAAGGCTCCTTTAGACAGCTTCAATTTGACTAAATTGTCCCTGAATGCCTTTTGTTATTTGTTGCATTTATTTTTATACTTGAAAATTAATTAATAAAAACCTGTTTTAATTCCGATTGTTAATTATTCACGTTCAAAAGTTGTAGGTATGACGTTATCTTCGTGAGCAACCAAGAAAATGGTGAACGTTCCTTGACACATGCAACTGTAATGTATATCACTTAATCGATAAATATGTCATACTAGGTTTTGCCCACGACGTGGCGTGGAATAGGGACTTTGGGCAGCATTTGGAGTATTTCAAAATAAATTACAGCCTATATGTTGCCGAGGACTAATAGCTATATAACAAAAAAAGTTTCATCGAAATCCGTCCAGTGGTTTTTGCGTAAAAGCCGGACAATAAACAGACAAAAATTTCAAAATGACTTTTTTTTCATGTGTAGTAACACATGAAAAAAAAGTATGTATGTATGTATGTAATGTATGAAGTATGAAGTATGAAGACCCCTATCCGTATTTTTTTTAGTTTTTATTCAATGTACAGAATTGAACTCATTTGTAATTTTATTATATGTATAGAAGATATATACCTATAAATTTTATAACTTTCATTTGTTATGTTGGCACTAAAGATAACCCTGCATCAATAATGAAAGAAAAGTATTTGTTTACTCACCCTCTTATTGCTAATTTCTGTACCACGAATATTAAAATATACTTTTGCCATGCGTTTTTCAAAATCCTATACATTTTAATTTTAACGATATAAGTGTAAATTAATGTATTCACTGTTTTGACAATGCCTTTTGAAATAGGTTTTTTTTGTGTAAGAAAATTATATTTTGCACTCTAATCTCTATATCAGGTTTATTTTTTAAATTTACGTCCGTGTTAACACACGAAGTGAATTTATAAGTTTTCATTGTATTTAATTTTTGTATGTGTTCTTTTAATGTGTGCGATGTAAGCAATTAGCGAGTACAATGGCGCTGAATTATTAAAAAGTAAATTGCAACGGAATATAAAGCCAAGATTATGTCCCGACCGAGATCAGTGTTATAATGGCTGTCCCCCCAGAACTACTGCATATTTGTGAGTTCATATATTAACAGTATCGTATGTTTGCAATATCATCACACTACAAAACGAATCATATTTTATGACTGAGTAATTATACTTACCATATTTCTGTAATGAGTTTAACCAATAGGGAAATAAATATATAATTTAAGCTTAATAAATGTATAATTAAAAAAATAATCCCTTATATATGTATATATTTGCTTGTGACATACAATAGTGTATAAAGTTCAGTGTTGTGGCTAACTATGACGGAATTCAAGGCAGACCTATGATCAAAATTCGGTCCGTTGAAAAATAGGTAAATTGTAGGTGAGTATAAATAATCTCTTAAAACTTAAAAATATAAATAAGAGTAATACGTAATCATGTGCATAATCTTTACGCACTGAAGTCCTTTGAAACTTAGTTTCAATCATACATAGTAGACATATGTACATACATTAAATGACTACCTTCGCTGGACGCTTCCCCATTTGCATTGCGCGAAATTTTGTCGCGAGAGTTCCATGGCGGGAGGTTACTCCTCAAATGGTATTGTTTGTTTAAGTTTAACAGGGAACACAACACCGACCATATCTCGCTATTAATTCAGCGCTTCACTGGCTTATTTGGTTTTGTACGAAAGAGAATAATTGATCATAGACCATATACCGTTTTTTTTTAAATAATATATTGTAAAGCAACATTGTATTTTTAGTATACGTCTCAATATTATGCTCTTATTTACAATGTGTACATCGATTATCGTAGAATCACCATGCCAGTCAGGCCATTGATTAAAGCCTTGGAGGAAGTAGCTAGGATCGAACTAAACGAGGATCCGAAACGACGCAACGAGAGCTTATGTCTTTTGAAGGAGTGGATTAGGAAACAGCCGCATTTGAAAGCGAGAACAGGTAATCTAATTATTATAAATTCATATAGGATATTAGACTTGCCAATCAATCCGATTTTAAAGGATTTGCAACATTACAGTAGGTATGTAAATTTTTCCTATAGTATAATTTTTTTCGCTGTGCAGTTAAAGTAAACTGCACGGAGAAAAAAATTATACTATAGGTTAAATCTATTAACTTGGTTCGGGACAACCAGAACTGATTTGAGTGCTGGTTGTCCCGAACCAAGTGTACTAATCCGCGGCTGGAAGCTCATTAATAATAATGTTAAATTTCCAGATGACCAGTGGTTGGTTACATTTTTGCGCGCATGTAAATATAGCTTGGAAAGGACTAAGGAAAAGATAGACTTGTACTACTCTCTGAGGAGCACCGCGCCGGACTTGTTTAGCTTGAAATATACAGATCCTAAAATCATGGAAATTTTGGATTTAGGGTAGGTAAAGCCTAATTTAAATCTATAATAGCTATGAATCTATATATTAATACGTGAAGCAAAAACTTTGGACACCTTTTTACGAAAATTGCGCGGACGGAGAAATATGAAAATTGGCACACTTATAGTTTATGTGTAGGACAAGTGCAGAACGCTAATATTTTTCAATAATAATGCTTATAAAGTACATTAAATCAATAAATAAAACATTACACACAC
>DWUN01000298.1:0-25197 GCA_018249975.1 Passova gellias
AGAGACTGGCTGCGTTCCCTCTTTGGACAGCTAGGCTAATTTTTTGCCCAAAGTACGCACCAGCTCTAGGGTCACCTTTAATGTCAACAAAGCGCGACAAAAAATAAAATAAATATTAAACGTCAACCAATATTTTTTGTTATTTTTCCTATTTGTCTTATTTTTGCTATTTGGTGTATGTTGCATGCTGCCATTCTTGGTTCCATTTGCATACTACAGCATAACCCCGTATGTATAGTCGATAACACGCAAAAAAAAAGAAAAAGACCGATACAATTACGGATATAACTACCCGACTATAAATACGGCTGTAGCTATAGTATGACAATTAATTGTATGTGCTGGTCCATGCTCTGTGTGCTATATCTGTGTGCGATGTCCTCATTCGATGTGTTGTTGCACAGTGAGCCCGCGCCGTCCGCGATGAGTGCACTGCATCACTTTGGGGCCGAGATGTTGCGGCTTTCCCGCGGCTTGGAAGCTTCCGCTGCGTCTAAACCGTCGAGCAGAGGGTATATTACGCTTACACATGTTAGCTGTAGCTCGGTAAAGTGCTTTGTTAAAACTTCAAGGGTCTACGCTCACTAACGTTAAGGACTTTTGCAACAGTTTCAATTTCTAACGGTTAATGCACTTATATTATCACACCATATATGTTATCACAGGCACTGTGCTCAAGGACACTTTTCAGTTACACCCGCATGCGTGCCAAACGTATCCTGCCATTTCATAGACGCTGTCCATGGCTTGCGTGCGTGTGGCACGCATGTCCGGAAAAGCATATATGCAAAGATAGGATGCGTGTGACAGAAAAAGGCCCTTAGTCTTATTTTATCACACGCTCAGACTGTTTTTTTTTTATTTATAGTCTGTACTCCACAGTAATAAAGTAAAGAAAAATCCAATGTTAAATACACAATTCGACATATGAATAAATCTTAATAAACACCTTATTTAGTTAATAACGCTAGTCTACTGAATAAACAAAAGATGCTTAGACCAAAACTTATTTACATGTTAACGTTTTAATTATGAGATAATAAATAAGAAAATATGCTACACAGATTAAGTTAAATCCTAAAAATCTTACGCAAAATAGTAAAATGAAACTACTCTTAGACACAAGTAAATTTCACAAATAATATCTTTAAAATGTAATAAACTGTTTCCAAAGTTTTACGTTAAACGTGCAAATTATTACAGTAAATACAAACCAGTAGGTCTAATGGTGTATTCGTTTTAATTAAATTTAATTAACCCGATTAAATTCTACAATAAACAAATATACAGCGCTGAGGCACAGTACAAGAAAATGCTGGTACGATGTCCTGACTACTAATACCAAGTTTCCGCAATAACTTACGTATCGTTAATTTTATTTTAGAGCCTTTTTGTACACAAGAGAAATCTAAAGAAGAAAAAGAAGACATGAGTGAATTAAAACATTTTAGAAATTGAATTTAATATAAATCCCCATAAAAATAACTTTTCATTATTCTTTACTTATAAAAGCAAAGTTTATAAAAAGGCGAGCCTAATACTAAAAGCACTCTCTCGCTGACAACGTTTTACTAAAAACAATATGAAAACAATTTTCTGTAGTCAAAAACGAAAATTAAACTCGTATAACGAAAAACATAATTTCAGAAGTTTTAATACCTTTATATTTGCAGGGCTAACATGTCTGAGAGAGGAGGTATGCTCACACCGGGTTCCTTGAGCGTCTCGTCCAGTTCCCCGTCGTCAATGCTGCAGGACAGGCGACGACCTTCGTCCACCGGAGAGACAAGCACTCCTCTCCACCGGGCACGAAGCGCTTCGGACGATGAAGGTAACGATGGTCTTCTAGCCCCGACTACATTGACAGCCAAATCTCGCAGCTCCGAAGATGGGTTGCTGCTGCCGCCCCCTTGCACCTGCCCGTACTTTGGAACGGATTCCACCCCGCCAAGACGAACCACCGAAGTGATTATTGTCCCCGGAAGCGAGATCAACGGCTGCAACGGATTCCCCCGGAACGGCATAAAAGACGACGAACCAACCACCCCATTGTACAGAAGACCGAGCAGGGGAGCTACGTCTATTGTAACCTGGGATGAAGCGAGGAGGTTCAGACGAGGTTCCAGCTTCGGCGCTAGAACTACTTTAACGACTCCTGTAAGGTCTATTCGTAACCAACGATCGATGAACAGACATCAGCCGGTGAATCCGAGTCCGCAACGACAGACCCCAAGGGCGCACCATTCCAGAAACTCCAGCGTGATCTCGCGAAATTCGTCGCGACACGGGCGAATTTTGCGCTTAGAACAGAAGGCGACAAAAGTTTTGGGCGTTGTATTCTTCACGTTCGTGGTGCTGTGGGCGCCGTTCTTCATACTCAACATGGTGCCAGCTGTCTGCCCAGATTGCGAGAAGAGAATCCCGAGCTGGGTGTTCGATTGCGTGCTGTGGCTGGGCTACGCTAGTTCGATGGTGAATCCGATCTTCTACACGATATTCAACAAAGTGTTCCGGCAGGCGTTCAAGAAGGTGTTGTTGTGTCAGTACTGCAAGACGAGGAGGTAGCCCGCACCCTGGGAGCGCGTTCGGCCAGCCTCGGACCCGGGTCTGACCGCGCTCTCAGTGAACAAGAACATTCGATCTCAATTAGTGTGAATTTTAAGAGCTTTAAGCGGAACGCTTCTAATTTAGTTCGTGATTAAGATCGCATGGCACCTAGCTGGCTGTGTATATTTTTCTAATCGTGCTATATATTCCTATTACTCTTTCTACTTGACTCCATGTCTGTTTCCTCATAAATGTACCTGTTCACTAATCAGCTTCGCATTTCCATGGGTTGTTATAAATAATGATATTGGAATTAATGATTTTTTACTGACTTCTACACGGTAGATAAACAGTTTATTAATTGATATGCGGTAAAGACATTAACTCTAGTCAATATCCCTCCGAATCGACTTCAAATTATTTCGTAATTAATATTTGATGTGCGTGACGTAATCAGCAATACGTAAAGACGAGGTAGCAAATTAATCATCCTGTATCAACAAAGTCATTTACTACTATTTTGTTAAGAGGACAAAATCAGTACACATACAATTATATTATTGCTTACCTTGGGCTATTTTTAAAGAAAATTGTCCAGTAAATTTCACTGATTTCATGTTAACTTCATGAACGACTGCCATTTTACTCACAGACTGCTACAGAATTCAGTTTATAATTCGAACGTTATAAAAACAATTTTATTTAAATTCTGTGTTGGGTCAAATCGAATTGAAAATTTTAACATATATCGAAGTTATTGTAAATTGGACGAAAACAGAGTTAATTAAAATGTATAAAGTAACTCGACGGCCTTAGTTTAACAAGCAAGAGTTTGCTTCAAGAAAAACTATGATTGTAAATGGACGAACGGTATTATTTGCTTCTTATTGAAATGAAAACTGGAGTAACTTTAAATGCGCACATTAAGAATATAGTTTTTAAAATACAAGGTGTTTTTATTCCGGTTCTGTACTTCTCATATACATCAGACATTTTCTGCCTACCTCATACGCCAAACTGCTGCCTTGCGGCAGAAATATGCACTAGTCACGCATCCCTTATCAACCCCTGGCAACAGGGCCGAATGCTACACATCCCATTTTAACCAAGTATTTTTAAGACTGAACCCTTTTAATTAGTCACATTTCTAGTCAGTTTTAGATTTCACTCTAAATTTATTTTTGTCTCAATGTAAATAGAGAGGTTATTAATAGACAGTATTAATTAATTTCTAAGTTAATTTACATTCTGTTTCATTCTTTAGTAAATCATTCGTATCACCGCGACTTGAATTGAGCTGAATATTTAACACATAGAATGATTTAGTCATGAATATTTGAATTTGAATTTGAATAATAATGTTCCGTAGTATTAATATCGTAGTAATAGTTTCAAATAAGATAGAACACGTTATTGTATAGCCCAAAAATGTACATAAATTACCCTTAGTAGAGCTGGAGTTGTAATAATAAATAAATAAATAAAAAATTGACTTCCGAGTGTAAAGTTGAGCAAGAATTTTTACATCTCTTTTTAATTCTACCTTTCCGTCAAAAGTATCCGCAGACATACTTGAGCTATTGCAGACTTGCACAAGTATTCAGTTACGTACGTGAAGAATTGTGCACAAATTTCTATGCATGAACATTTTAAAATATTTGTTCAAATCTAAGCTTACGGAAGTATCGTGTGTTTGCCTGTAGGAACACTTCCGGTACTGTATGTTCCCAAATATTTTAATATCCATATATTCCTTGCATATTTAAACATTTTGAAAATACTTTTATATCACGTACATTTTATTTGTAAGTGCTTAAATTTGGGAATGTACGTGACATTGAAAACAGTTATTTAACATGTTCAAGGGTTGATATTCGATAACATATAAAATATTATGTTTTTATGTATTTAGATCAAACAGTATTTTTTGTGTAATTTTGGTTTGTTTCTAGATTATTCATAAATATTCAAAAACACAATTTCCATAAAGTTCTATATAGCTCTTTCCTTCGTGTTTTTCCAAAAAAATTAGTATCATTATCATGCAAATTCCTGTGTATTACTATATTGTGTTTAGTTTTAATGAAATTTTACATCAGAAACGAACTAATGATTTGTTTCATACACACATATATATCCAAATGCTTAAACACAAATATATCCATTACTAAATTGATAAATACTAGACAATTGGAACCGGAAATAAACTAGTAATAAAGTTGCATTCCTTATTCCTTACGCGATTTCTCGTGATATTTAGTACATACGAGTCACTCATTTTTTATTTCCGAATCGAGCTGCTAGTCATACAAATCGAGCTTAAGAACGGTAATTAGTTAGATCATACAGTAGTCACACATTTTATACTATATCCTTCACGAATGTAGATATTCGATGTGACAGTAAATATAATCTAGTTATGTATTTGTATAAGAGTCGCGATGAATTATGAACATGTGTTAGTGTATATGTTTGATTGTAGATGTATTTTGTATTGTGGCAACACATTAATTAATTTTTGTTTACATTAACGGTACAGATACGTAAAAACAATCTAAAACACTGAGCGATAAGCGATTTGATTTGCTAATGACAATGATTTGATGGCTTATTCTGTTCTCAACAGATCCGAAATATCGCTTTGCAAATGTTTTATACTAAATTAGTTTACTACCAAAATATACCTACTACCATAGAAAAAGGTAATACACAGTAGAAAATGCTAGCAACTAGTAAACAAAAAGTAAAATAAGTATGTTGACTCTTGGCAATTATTTTGAAGTCACAGCAATGGAAAATTTTATTTGTTTTAAATATGTAATGAAGCTATGTACATAGATATGTATAAGATATGTACATAAATGTGGTAATTTTATTATATAATCTGTGTACACGAACCTTACAATTGTAAGTACTTGATAGTACTATACATGCACTGGTAGTGTTTTAGTGACATTTTCTACTTCTATGTGACATCACTCGAATGAATTGAAAAATAAAAAAAATCAAATTTTATATATCTGTTTTTTAGGAAAATACTTCAATACGAAAAGCAACAGTTTAATCTAAGTTATAAAAACTCCTAAAAATAATTATTATTTGTAAGTAATTATATTTAAAAAAATATTATTATAAATGTTATTCGATGTACGTAAATGTTTTATTACAAGGTGTTGTATAATAATAAATTTAAAATTATATAAGCCACACTGAATGTTACATGGATTATTAATTTATATATATAATGAATAATGAATGTATAAAACATAGTAAATTGTATGATAAAACAGTTTCATAAAATGTAAACAAATACTCATTGGAATAAAGCGATTTAATCGTAAACAACGCATTTTCATTCATTACTCCAATAAAGAGAATCTCTCTTGCTTAATTTTAGTTTCCAATGTTTGTTTCAAATATTGCATAGCAGATGGCGCTGTACGTGATTGTGAATCGCGCTATCGAAGTTTTTTACCCATTTTATTTAACAACCCGTTACTGTCACGCACCCAAATGAAAGACGAATTCTTTTGTCTTTGCAGTATCAACGACAATTACCTATGCGTCTCAGAAAAGTGAAAAATCATTACACTCACACGACTCCAGAAAGTACTAATTATGTATAACTAAATTTAAGTAGGTGTAAAAATCATTACTCTACCTGTATATAAAGATACCTATATACATATTATTCCAACCACATATTTAAAGACCAACAAGTATGCATGCTTTAAACTTCAGTTATTTTCTAGCTAAGCTACTTAGTGCCGTATAAGGGGCTCTTGACAAAGAAATGTGTCTGAATAAAGTATTCCTTTGTGCATAGCATCAGCCGTGCTCAAGTTAAATGAAATTTTAATACAAAGCCCCTGTATAAGACACACGCTGTATATAAACGTAAAGGGTTGAGAAAATTGAAATTTTAAAACGATTCTTCCTACTTTATCAGGACTATGAGCAATTACTGTATAAAAGGTATTTTAATTCTTTTTTTCTTCCGAAGACTTTCTATTTTTGTTTTTTTTTTAATCTAGGTATTATAATTATTGTTTAGACACACAACTGAATACACAACTAGGATATCGACGGAAAGAATCTCGCAAAAAAAGATTCAAGATTCAATATTTTAACCAACACCTTGTTAATAAACAGTCAAATTATAGGTATTTGAGCGTACCGATTGTCGGTTTATTCATATATGCGAGTTTTATTGCGTTCGAAATTTTCCGTCGTTCGCGAATTTTCTGGAACCGGCGAGAGTAATGATGGGCATTTCGAAATGCGGCCCGAATTTATGGGGAAATTTCCCTATGTAACAGCACGTATGGAATTATATTTCAGCTGCTTTGCTGTGGTGTTTTAGTTAATTAATTCATGTTGTGTGTGATAGCTGTTTGTAACTGTTTTATATTTATTTGCGTTGAATAACTTGTATGCAAGCAACCGGATGTTACGTCATCGCTATCCTCATATCTGTATCCAATCTTAAAGTTTAATACGCTTTGTTCACACAAGCTTTGCTCGCTATATCTAAAAAAAGAAAGTAAGATCACGATAGAAATGAACCACTTTATTGGTTCATTTCTACTTATTACTTTTAGTTTACGAAAGCTACAACATTTTTACTTTTAAGTAAAGTCAAAGTTAAAATTATTATTACTTTGCTCATAACACCCGTATTTGTTATTAACAAGCATACTTTGAAATCCATATATTCCTTTACGAACGGCAACATACGTTTAATGAAAAATTCATTACACAATTACCAACTTGAATTTTAAAAGTTGATCAAATATAGGCCTTTGCAAATGTGAAAAATTTTCCCGGCAAACATCCAACTTACTTTGCCCCTCATAAATATTTGTGGCTTCGCCAATACATCGCTTTCGAATACGTAAATTAACATTCATCTGAAATCATAAACTTCAAGACCACTGTAAGTAAAAAATATCGTAAATACAAATTAATATTTTACATGTCTTCTCTATAAATTTGTCCTTTGATCAATTCATAGAAAAACTTATTCTTTATGGATTTCTCTTGTTGATCACGAACATATTCGGTATACTATCGATATTTTACATATAATCAAAATTGTGCTAATACCATAAGCTCTAATGATCTGAGTAAGAGTATTCTATTCCCCAAAATCCACTGCATTCACAAAGATTCAGTGGTGATAGAGTGACGCTAATAACACATCTAAAGGTTTTTGGATGAAACAACCAGTAATTATTTAACAACATTGCTAGAGCTTTTCCCACAACGTGAGCTCCAGTTACAAATTTCTCAAACTAATGGAATTTACGTTACGCTCCGTCAATGATAGATGTTTGCAGGTTCGCGGATATATCGTTGGATGTTTGCCAAACGCAAATCCATGTTCGTTTCCAATCAGAAACTCCGCAACGTTTATCGTGGGCGAATCGTAGAATGGCGGAAAGTAAACGTTCTAGTAATAATTCTATTCTATTCTGACGAATATTTGAAATACGCGAAAACGCGAATTCTAAAGCGAAGCGTGGTCAGTTATAGAAGATATTGGCGGCAAAAGAGTTTGTTGTATTTACACGTCATACTGTTATTGTGGCGTACAGCCATCTATACCGCTTGTTCGATTAAAACTTGTTTCCCCGCGGAAATGAGATATTTTACTGAAACAAAAGTAGCATATCTCACTCTCCTACCCTTCGCCAATCTCCATACCAAAAATCACATCGATCCATTGCTCTGTTTTGACGTTCACTAACGACAAACAAGAACCGAAATGACCGCTCCGATAAAATAGTATTACGTTAAAAAACGCCTCGGAATCCGAACGTGAAAATAAAAGCCAATCGATCCCGCAGTTCCATGTCATTTGTCAACTTCACGGAACCGCTTCATGGCGTGACGTAATAATCCCATTGGTATAAACGTGACAGGATTTTTTTCAGAATCGCTAATGGCGTACAATCTCACTGAAACGTTCGTATTCTCAGTATAGAGTTCAGAGACTAAAATTCAAATTTCAGTTTTAATTTAATGTCGTGTGTACTATATTCAGAGATTGTTAAGGCACTGAATCTCAGTCTTCAGACGAATATATTACTAGTTTCAGATTAAATGTTAACATTCATATACACGTAGAGATACAATTTTCTGTTGTATTTAAAATGCAAACATTTCATAAAAAAAAAATTTAGATACATCATATCCATGACTGGCTATTTACCTTGACCTTTCCTGACCTTTGCACTTGATCTGATGCGACGACAATAGCGATCCAATTAGTAAGTGATTAAAAAAAACATAATCACATTAATATAAGCCATTGACAGAACTTCTACGCACGTCACGACTAAAAACACTTTAATAGGTAGCATGTGTATATTAGGTAGTTATAGCGTAGAACTCTACGCAGTAGCTGTCTACGCCGTAGATACTCAGCCAAAAAGCTACGGCGTAACTTCGTAGCTAGCATAAGATACACAGAAATGGGTAAAAGTGTCTATTTCAAAATAAATATAATGTATCAAAGGAAGTTAGAGTTACATCATACGTAATATTACAAAGCGTGAATAACAAATTGATGGCTTATTTATTGCCTTGATTTGAACAAATTTCGTTAATATGTTGCATTGCTTGAAATTTGTGGTTTAATTAATTACATTCAAACATTAGATTTAACAATAAAGTATAAACTTAAGAATAAGAACAATTAAGGAAAGTACCTGAACAATATAATTGGACTTCCCGACATCTTCAGACCGATCATTTATTATATTTTTTTTTTTTTTTATTCATTTATTTATCATTTTCTTCATTGATTTAATCCGTAATGTTGTATTGTAACACGTATAGAAATTAGACGTAATTTAAAAATTGAAATTTACTATTTAGAATAACCATTTTGGGCGTTATCTAAATATAACAAAACTTTCGTAATTAATATCTTTATATTAATTTTCATCAACTTAAACTAAGTTACATTAGATTTATTTAATAAAACGTATTTCCGAAAGTAACGCCCGATAGAATGAACTACAATAGATTTCTCTTACAAAATACATATATCGTTGAAATAAAATAACGAAGATCTATGGAATCCCAAAGCAATCTCATATCGACCGAGTTCTATCATTGATAAATATTGAAAAGATATAAAAATACTGTCTCGATTGCTATTTCTTATACCATACATATATCTATGGATTCTATTGTAAAATTTACCTTGTGTGCTATGCTTATCTTCCTATATTTCCTTTAGAATGTTTTCAAATACAAACTGTATTGTGCATTGGCTTATGAGCTTATGAGATATCTGTAAAATCGAAATTATTGTTTTAAACTTATATTTAAAGGCTCATCATATAATGACTTAGAATTTAATTTTCATTTATTACTAGTACTATTAATGTACTCGGTACTTTCTGCCTACCCCGTTAGGGACCTGGCGTGACGTTATGATGATAATGGCTAATATGCCCAAGAATAGTATTGCGTCTTGTAAATCAAAGGTTTTTTGTAAGTGACAAGAGTAATGTCACTAATTTGTTCAGAGTTATAATAAAATAAACAAAAACTCTTCCATGTAGCAAGCGAACCGCGTAAATTAGTCTCTGTCGAGGGAAACATGCGGGCGAACGTGCTGATTATTTTATGTGCTGGAGTGCTTATCACTCACAAAAAATGTACAAAATATTAATGTTAATGTAAGCAATTGTTTTATACATTTGATAATAAATTTGTTCGATTTTAAAAGAGTGCTTGAAGTATTTTTATCTGAGGCTATTGTCACGAGTGTGTCCCAAGTTTAATTAACGGTATCAATGGTGGCTTTTCATTACGAATATGTGTATGCCTTGTAATTAATAAAACAGTTTGAGATAGTTTTTTTTTTATTTTTTTATGTTATTCAGCCCAGCAAGCCCCCTGATGGTAAATGGTCACCGTCGTCTATGGATGATCCGAGGAAGCGCCAGTGCGTTGCCGGTTATGAAGGAGAGTTCTTTTTGTGCATTTCGTGAAGAGCTCCATATCGTTAAGGCTAAAGTCATTTAAGTAAAATACATTTAACTTGAACGTTTGATGTCGTAAATAGAATCGATATCTACTTCAATTCACAAACTCAAATATTCTTTATTACTATTATCCACTATGCTCTTTTATTAGTCAAAATAACATATAGGTATTACAGTCACACACACACATGTGCAATTTCGAGCACGAATTTGCAGTTTAACACCTAACATAAATATTGGTTATTACTAGAATGCAACTAAAATATATAAATAAAGATAATGTTAACGTTTACGGTCCATCCGCAGCTCGGCAACGCTGTTGAAAGTACCACTAACTCAATTTTAACACTACAAATAATATATCATTAGCAAAGATATCTAAAAAAAGATAAGATAACATAGTTGGTGGCTTTAAATTTAGAAACAGATTAGTCACCGTCACGGAAACATGTTGGCGCCCAAACTGCTTATGTCGCATTTAGGGGATGTTTTTGAGCTTGAAACGTTGCGTATTTAAACATTTACGCTGTCGTTTCTTTTTATAGACCCTATAAATTAAATACATTCGCGTGGACATTATCCGTAAATCCAACAAGTAAACATGGCGTTCGATTTTCGTGTAAGTTAGTACATATGTAAATATATATTTTACTAACATCTTACATAGTATAAAACAAAGTCGCTTTCTCTGTCATGTCATGTTTGTCATGTCCCCTTGTTCCATTAAATCCTTAAAACTACGCAACGGATTTTGATGCGGTTTTTTTTAACAGATTGAGTGATTGTCGTAAGGTTTATATGTATAATATATAGTAGAGAAATACTGTTATGATTTATATGGCAGAACAACGTTTGCCAGGTCAGCTAGTTTATTAATATAACATTATGCAAGGTAGGGATGGGGTAGGCAGAAAGCACTAAGTGCGAAATAATTCTATCATATTCTATTCAAATATGAACGTTGGTATTTTTTATAAATATTTCATATTGTAGAAGACTAGTATAAAAATTTGTGGCAACAAAATTAGAGTAAGATTATTACACAGAATATTACACAGAAATAGAACATTACATAAAAATAGAATATTACGCAGAAATAATTACGAAATAGATTTATAAGTTACGTCGGAATAGCAGAGGCGGAAGAACTTAGGTAACAAAATCAGGAGATACGAATTGAAGGTCATGTCTAAAGGACGGCTTTGACAAATAAATGGAAGAAAGAACTTTCTTAAGATTGAAACCGATAGAAATCATTTGCGCCTACCGTTACCCGCGGTGTAATGAAACAAAGTCAGATGGGTGTTAATTTATAAGTATCAACTTATGCGTAGATAACAGCGAAATAACATGAGTAGTAATCAAATAGCAACCAATCATGAACTCGTAGATAACAAAGATACAACGTGCCATTGTTTTGTTTCAAGCAAATCCTATGTCTCACGGTTATAATTGAAATCTTCGAAGGGACCGAGTTAATTAAGTCACAGCTCAACTCGGCCCGGGCTACGAGGGATCGTGCTGTACATATCTTTATATATGCATTATTTATATGGCTGAAATTTATTTCGAAATCCAACAATAACGTGCGATTATATGTTAGATCATTTTTATGCGACTGCAAATCGTTTGAAGTGTTTCCGTAGTGCTGACATGGGGTTTTCAAGAAAGGAGTGAAAAGAGTTCTCGTTCAAAACCCGTCTACTTGCTTGGTAGATTAACAGAATGTAGAAAAGCGATTTGGAATAACTTGCGATAGCATTGCATACCGAATTGGGTGTTACCATGTTTATACAACAACAACACAACATCACGTCAGGTCCCTAACGGGGTAGGCAGAAAGCACCGAGTGCCAAATATCTCTGTCCTCGCAAACCTGACGCGCTTCGTCTACATTTACCACTCTCTTCATGCATAACGCCGGTTTCGGAGACTCCTGATTCAGCTCACTCACTTGACTTCTCGAAGGTGTTTTCAATGTAAATGTAACCTTTGTCTTATCAGCACCCGGGATGCGGCAAGGCTTTCTCTCGGCTGGAGAACCTGAAGATCCACGTGCGCTCCCACACCGGGGAGCGGCCGTACGCATGCCCGGCGCCGCACTGCAGGAAGGCCTTCTCCAACTCCTCAGACCGGGCCAAACATCAGCGCACACATTTCAACGCTGTAAGGGATTTTCGCTCAGAATTATAGCACTGATAAGGAGAGAGAGTCATATGAGTTTTTTTTTATTCGTTTTAAAGACATATCGTCTCGTAAAAGTCAACAATAAAATAATGATTTAGAAAATATTCCGATAAACAAATAAACAAAACTAGAAAAATTCTTTCACCATTAGAACTACATTATCCTTGATGAACATGGCGATTGGATATTTTCGAAAATGTCTTCGAAAACTTCGTTAATATAACACGACATAAGGAAAATATAAAAAAAAAGGTTATATCGCGTACGCTGCGGAAGTGATTGACAATAGAGCGAAGTGATGTACCACCGTGCGAAGCCGGGGCGGGTCGCTAGTTGCTGATATATTTCAAAAATGTCACTTTTCTTAGCGGCCTTTTACCAGCCGTTTGTTCTGTTCCAGAGGCCGTACGCGTGTGGCGCGGCGGGCTGCGGCAAGCGCTACACGGACCCGTCGTCCCTCCGCAAGCACGTCAAGTCGCACCCGCACGTCGCGAGCGTGCCGCGCGCCTGCCTGCCGCCCAGGACCCTCAGGAGACCGGACCACGAGCGAACGGTGCCGAGCTCGCCGGCGAAACTCGCGACCTTGCGGTGCATCAGGGACAAGCTCGCGGTGCCCAGGTTGCAGAGACTGTGATTGAAAACGAAGAAGGAGAAGTAAAAACCCCGACCACTCAATCGGAGGTCGTAAGCTTGGTCTTTATCCGGGACTTAAGTAATGTAAGAAGCGACGATATTCAGAGAAGTATCATATTTGTAGTATATTTTCTTAACTGATTGATATAGCCTCGTATGCTTCTGTCGCAATTGGAATTATTGATCTTTTAAAGCGAGTCGCTCTTGTTTGGGTTGAAATTAATCAAGTTTTGTAAGAATCCAGTAAATTTGGCGAATATCCGACATTTTCACTTTGACGGTTTTGAAAATATAAAGTTACTATTTAAATCGACGGCTAACAGCTTTTATTAATGTATACATCGGATTTCATAAATTAAATAAATATAATTAAATTAAAATTAATAAACATACAATGTAATAAAAAATTAAATATAATCAAATATATTAAATAGCCAATAAATATGACATGTACAATTTATTAATTTTGATAATCGAATCTTGATTTAATTTCATTTTTGCAACCTGGATACCATTAAAGGGTCGAATTTGGATCAGTTGTAGGCTTATAAATGTCACAATAATTAAATATAATTGTTACTATTTTAAGTTTTATTCATTGTAACACTAAATTAGGTTGTACATAATTCAAGCTCAATTCAAGACTGTTCTGAAAGAAATGGCTCAAATGTTGTACAATGATTAAACTTAAGTTATAATTTTCGTGTTTTGAACACTAATGACATTTTAGGTTACGGGACCACCTGTTAGAGATAGTTTAGATGATAATAAAGAAAATGTGAATTCATCGATTAAAGGAAAGGAATTCGCGTTAATTACAAAGCTTTGTTTATGCTCAGCTGTGCCATAGACAACTTAACAACACTAGAAGTATATTAGCCATTTTTCTTTCTTTTATAATGTTCTATCACTTTTATACCAAAATATAGATAATTTTTGTATCATATTCATTATTATTTTAGACTTTTTTTATTTGCTTTTTTGATAGTTTTTTTTTCTGCTTGAAACAACGAAGTTGACATCATTTTTTTCTTTATTATGACTGATCGTATGATTTTTTTGCTATAAGTACAAGGTGGATTTTTCATTAATCTTACCTTGGAATACATAAAAATCACGTTCTTCCTATTATATTATTATGTTATTAATAATTAGTTTTGATAAGAGAGTTGTGTCCAACACGAACGAAAAACACCATCTTCCGAAATGTAATGTTTAAATTTATTTTTTATCAGACTTATTTTTATGACATTATTATGTTTTAGGTAATTTTTATTAAATATTTTAGTATTATTTTTATATAACATTTTCAATCCAATTACACCTAGAATTGCTCAAGTTTTAGTTGTTTCTATTTAATTATTACTTAATGAAAGTGACATTATTTTTGTAAATATATATTTTTCAATAAAAATTAGTTTGTAAGTTTTACTGTACAAATTGCATGCTTTCCAAAGAATCTCTTTTAATACTTATGCTTAAAATATACGTAAGATTTTTTCCATGTCTGGATCTCGAGTTTGCTCATTGAAGATATTTTAAGAAAAAAAACGTATTAAATAAGTTCTTATTTTAAATAACGACAGTTGCTGTCAGTTCGAAGCTCAATTTTGTAATTAAACTTTAGCAAAATTCATTGATTTTCTATTTATTTATTTCAAAAATCCTACCCCCTGATATAAAATCTATGATAAGTTATATAAACTGGTGAGACTGGCCTCGTGGTCGAGCGGATTGACAACCCGACCGTAAAACCGGTGGTCGCGGGTTCGATTTCCAACCGGGACAAACATTTGTGTGTACAGCACATTTGTTTGTTCTGTGTCTGGTCGTAATACAAATATGTAAGTATATAAATATGTATTAAATATCCCGTACATATGTATGTACATATATCAGCTGACCGGTTACCATAACACGGGTATTCATTTGCCTAATTTGGCATCAGATAGCCGTGTGTGGAAGTGTCCCCAGTTATTATTATATTATTATTAAATTGTGAAAAATCTTTTGAGTATTACGCTCCTTCCACACATTTTTTTAGACTCACCTTTAATCTTAATATATATGAATTACGTGTCACAGTGTTTGTACACGATGGACTCCTAAACTGCTGAACCGATTTTAATCAAAGTTGCACAGAGTATGCAGTTTGATCCAACTTGAAAGATAGTGTAGTTTTTATCTCGATTAATGATCTAATTTTCTTTTATTGCAATGTAATTTTTCATTATTGTAATTGAAACACGGCAACGCGTGTACGGGTGGAGTACCATAGTAGGACTATAGGAATGAGACAGTTACTGGGAATTCTTTTAATAATAGGTGTTCATAGTATTACTAGCTGGTTAGTATTGGGAACATCTTTACGGGATTAGGAATGCTAGTAATATAGGCAATCAGTTAGCTAATGTATTTTAAGGTCGCTTATATATGCATTGCTAGTAAAACAAAACGGTCGCCTCTAGTACATATATACGGGGTCACATAAACACACTTTTGACCGAAATACAAATGATTTAAATAACAACTTCTTCACGCTGCAAATAGGTGTTAATATTACTATTAATTAGTTAGTCCAAACTAATATTACAAAGAGGAAACATTTGATTGTTTGTTCCCATTGAATAGGCTCTGAAACTACAGGACAGATTTGAAAAATTCTTTCACCATGGGAATCCTACATTATCCCCGATGAACATAGGCGATAGAATATTTGCAAAAAGTTAGGGATCTGTAAGAAAATTTCAATATATGTACCGTGTATAACATATGCATTTAGTAAACAGCGTTTATTTTAATTTCAATTTTCCAACATTCCAAATTTCTTTATTTGGATAGATAAAGCAAAGTGATGTTCTAACGTGCGAATTCGGATCGGACCGCTAGTATTCATAATAGTTTGCTATTTGTATCAAATGCAACTGAACGTTTTATCTGTTATCGATACAAAGTTGCGATTCAATTGACTAATTATGATCAGGATGTCTTATCAGCGAACCGCCCTGACTCCGTTCCTTACAAAGTAGCTATCTGGACCCTTCAGAGGTCGAGAGTCACGCGTGCAATGTCGTATATAAGCCGGCGCGATGGGCCAGCAAGCCAGAAGAGATCTTCTCGCGGCCTGACCATCATCACAGATACTGGTAAAGGCGTCTAAAATGAAGTTCTTGGTCCTAGCGGCCATTGTTGGTGAGTAACATGTCTCGTTCTTACTTCTTAATTTATCATTCGATTATTTAGAAATAGCCCTTTATGATGGCAGATTTTATTTTTTATAGACATAGATTTTTTGAATAGTTACTATTAAAATTGTTATAAGGTGTAGAGTTTGAATTGATTAAATGGAAAATGTTGATTGTTTCATACGATTTGCGGTGATAGTTCAATTTCGCTTTGTTTTAGGTTTGTTCTCATTCAATAGCATCTAAATTCAATTATATTGCCTAACATACTTATGAAACCACTGACCGAATGATTTTCTATACAAAAAAAACATGTATGCCAATCTAATTTACGAGTAATATTCAATGATAGATAGATAGTTAGCTTTGAGAAATTTCCAACTTTACAATTAAAAGAAGGACGGAATCCATCTAATAAATAATGTAATTATGAAATCAAATATGTCTTAACTTCAACGATTATTTTAGTGCATCATCGTAGCTAGTTAAGAAAATGTAATCTATACAGATAAATTAAATTTGAGTGTCTAGTTGTAATATTAAAATAACCGCTATTTACTAAATGCATATGTGTGTATACACGGTACATATACCAAAATAACATATTTTTACAATTTTTGTCTGTCTGTCTGTTTGTTCCGACTAATCTCTGGAACGGCTAGACCGGCTAGAACGGCAGGACTTTCACTGGCAGATAGCTGATGTAATAAGGAGTAATTTAGGCTACTTTTATTTCAATCTAAAGTTGCGGGCACAGCTAGCCATAGATAATATTAATACTTTTCAAGTAGGTAGTCCCTAAATGAAACATTATTGTTTCCAGTGGCCGTTGTATCGGGCCGTCTAAGCCATACGAAAAACGAGAACAGTCAATCGGAATCACAAACCCCATCGCCATGGCAAGTCGGCAAGCTGTACAGGTACGACGTCAACGCCCACACCCTGGCACGTCTCCACGAGGGCACCAGCACGGGAAATGCCTTTAAGTCCCGCTTCACAGTTCGCGTGAAGGGACCGGGTCAGCTCCAAGCGAGACTGGAAAATCCCCAGCACGCTCAGGTCCACCAAGAGCTGTCCAGGGAAGGGGACGAAGATCTCCCGCAGAACCTGAACTACCAACCGGTGCAGCATCTGGACAAGCCCTTCGAGATCTCCTTTGAAGGCGGACGCGTGCTGTCGCTTAATCTCCCGACATCGCTAAGTTTGGCTCACGAAAATTTACTGAAGGGTCTCATTAGTGCCCTCCAAGTCGATCTTTCCACGTATCGTAACGTACACAGCCATCATGATACTTACGACAAGCAGATCCAGCAAGGTCTCTTTAGGAAGATGGAAACTGACGTCACAGGTGATTGCGAAACGCTTTACACAGTTTCCCCGATTGCCTCCGAATGGCGTCGTGAAGTCCCCGACTTTGCCGCAGACCAGGAACCTATTGAGATCACCAAGAGCAAAAATTACGGACACTGCCACCACAGAGTCGACTATCACTTCGGTGTCCCCGAAGGTGCCGAATGGACCGGTACTGCTCACAAGCCCAAGGAAAACCAATTGATTAAACGCGCTACCGTCTCACGCATTTTGGTCGCGAAACAGGGCCCTATTTACAAAGCGCAGACTACCACCACCGTTCAGGTAAACCCTCATATGTACGGCAAACAGCAAGCTGAAGTACACAGTACTGTAACTTTGCAATTAGTTTCACAAGAGCAGGACAATGAAGGCGAATGGGAGAAGCCGGAAGGTACCCGCGTGATCCCGAACCTTTTGTACTCGTTGACTTCTAAAACGGTTAACATCAACGACAGGTCTTCTTCATCATCGTCATCCTCATCATCGTCTTCGTCATCGTCCTCGTCAGAGTCTCAGGAGCACCAACAAGAGGAGCCCAAATCTAGAATTCGTCGTGCAGCGAGACCTAAAACCATTGTGTCTGTAAACAAGGTTATCGTGAAGCGAAGCAAGGACAGCTCAAGCTCATCCAGCTCGTCCAGCTCATCCAGTTCATCCAGTTCCAGCGACTCTGCATCATCTTACGTTAATGATGAAACTCCCAAATATAACGAACCCGCGTATGCAGCTCTTTACATGAGCCCGCAATCGCACGAGGACAAGAAACAGAACCCAATGAATGCTCAAAAGCTTGTTCAAGAAATCGCTCAGCAACTGCAGAACCCGAATAATATACCTAAAGCGGATTTGCTTTCCAAGTTTAACATCCTTGTCCGCGTAATTGCTGATATGAGCTCTGGTCAGCTTAGCCAAACTAGCCGTAGCATTGAAATTGGCAAGTCCTCCAACAACATTGTAAAATCCGACATGTGGATGATCTATCGTGATGCTGTTACTCAGGCTGGAACTTTGCCTGCATTCCAACAAATAAAGACTTGGATCGAAACCAAGAAAATTGAAGGCGAGGAAGCCGCTGAGGTAGTCTCCACCATGGTTGGCACTCTTCGCTACCCAACTAAGGAGTTAATGACTCAATTCTTCAAACTGGCTACCAGCCCTGAAGTCAGTCAGCAGCCTTACCTGAACACCACTGCTTTAATCGCCGCTGCTAAATTCATTAATTTAGGTCAGGTTAACAACGATACAGCTCACTCCTACTATCCTACTCACATGTACGGTCGTCTCGCTCGTAGACACGATCGGTTCGTGTCAGAAGAAGTTCTTCCTCGTCTTCGTCAGGAACTTGACAAAGCTATTCAAGAACGTGACAGTCACAAGTCACAAGTATACATAAAGGCTATTGGTTACTTGGGTCACCGCGCTATTCTCAATGCATTCACTCCCTACCTCGAAGGCAAGACCGAAGTATCTACTTATCTTAGAACACAGATGGTTAAAAGCCTACAGGTCCTGGCTCGCCAGGGAGACGGTCATGTGCGTGCAGTGCTGTACAGCATCTTGAGAAACACCGCAGAGCCGTACGAGGTGAGAGTTGCTGCTATTCAAAATATTGTAATAGCTCGTCCCAGTGGTCCAATGATGCAGGCAATGGCTCAAATGACTCACAATGATCCTAGCATGCAAGTCCGAGCTGCTCTTAAATCTACCATTGAAAATGGCGCTGAACTAAGGAGCTCGCGCTACTTTGACCTGTAAGTATATTTTCCATTTGGTTTAGGCTGAGTGCATCGTGCATTTCTTTACTAATTTCTTTATTTCTAGTTCTAGAAAAGCGCAGGCAGCGAAAGGTATGCTTACACACGAAAAGTTCAGCAAACATCACTCTGCAAGTTATGCACAAGATTCTTACAATAACTTTGATAGTGACGAGAAAAAGAGCGATGAGGCTATTTACATGCAAATAGGAAGTGAAGACCACTTATTCCCTAAGTCTTTAGCATTCAAATGGGAGAGCAAAACCAGTGACTGGAAAAACGAAAACATGGTATGCCATTAATTTATAGCAGAACATTGTTATATACTGTTGACAAATGGACAATTATTTTTTATTTTTTATTTACAGTTTGCTGCTTCGTTCTCAAGCGTTCAACAGTTTGTCGATTTCTTCAAGAAACACTTCATGGAAAAGCATGAAAATGGTCACGAAACTGAGCAAGGCCAGCAAGGCCACAAGTATTCGGCTTATAAAATCGCCCAAATGCTTAATATCAAACGTGATCAACAAGATGAATTGGAAACAGCTTTCCATGTTAAATTCATGGGCCAAGACAGATACTTTGCCTTCGGTGAGAGTGATCTTCGTCAACTTGCTCAGGATATCAAACAGCACTGGTCTGATCTCCAAAACGGAGTTGACAAGCACTACACAAAGATTGCCAACCATGCTCAAGTTTCCATCATGTTCCCCGTCGCTATGGGTATGCCATTTATCTACAAATACAAAGAACCCGCGGTGGTACACATCACAAGCAAGGCTAAGAGACCTGCCAGTTTCGGGAACGACAAGGATGGTTTCGCTGCATCTATGGACAAGGACGTTCAATTCACTTATGCCAAGAACCACGACGGTAGTGTTGGCTTTTTGGACACCCTTGCGAATCACTATGCCAGCGCGGGTGTCATTAGAAAGATGCAATTCAGCATTGCTCTGAAAACATCGGAACAATTTAAAGATGGAAATATCAAGATCAACTTGAGGCCATTTGATCCTGAGCATGATACAACTGTTGTCCACTACAGTGTATGGCCGTACACAGCTAATCAGAAGAAGGATACACTTGTCAGCGTCAGTCAGGATCCTACTACCAAACTTGTCACCCGTAACCAGAAAGTCGTGTCTCTGAACACTAAATTTGGGCAGCAAATTGGATCCCAATTCCACTTGGAAGGCTACTCTTACTCAAATGATTACAGAGGCATCGACAATGTATTACAGCCACGCAACCTTTATGCTAGCATTGCTCAAATTATCAGCCAGAAAGACATGGCTCAAACACACTTCAACTTAAAGTATCTTGGGAAGCAGTCTAAAAATAAAGGTGTTACACTACACGCTGTTTATGGTAAGCATCGAAATCATATGGGAATAGCGTCACAGTACTAATAAATATATTCTTTAAGTATTTTTGTTATTATGTTATGTTTTGATACTTAAGATGTTACAATGTATTTTCAGACTCTTATTACAATCAAAAGCATCCTGGTCAAATGTCTCTGACTGCACCTAACGTTGAAGATACATCTCCTGATAGTGAAGGCCGACGTAATGAGTTTGTGAAGCGAGCTGCTCAAGGAATCAACGCTGCCAGAGTTCGCGTCTTTGACTTCAGTGCTTCGTTCGATACGCCACAGAAGCTTGAATATGTGTTCACTTATGCTTTAGGCTTTAGTCCCGTTGACCGCAAAGTTCAGCAGGCACTCTTCGCTGGCAGAAATTCTGCTCAGTTTGGTAACAGTCAGATCAACGCTGCTGTCAAGGCCATGAGGCCCGAATCCATTTCTAATCTTAACTTCCAAGAGGCACTTCAAAAGGAGGTAACGACGCAATTTGAAGCTGAAATCCGTTACGGACAAAACGGCAAAGAAAACATCCACATTCAAGGTAACGCTGAACGCAGTAAGAAATACGCCGAACAGTTACAAAATCATCCCCGTGGGAAGCAATGCGCCCAAGAAATGGCTGAAGGCAACCAATACCAGCATGCTTGCCACAAGATGATTGTTATGGCACACGCTTTCGACAACTTTAAAGCTTCTATTAACTACAAAGACATTAATCCGGCAGTGAAAAACATGTTCTACCAAGTGTACAGAATCGCGGAACACTATGGTTTCTGGGAGACCGACGTGAACCCTCAGAAGGTGTCGCCTGATGGTAAACTGGAAATTACAGTAGATGCGTCATATTTGACGAACACCTTAAACTTAGTTTTGAATTCACGAAACGGAGAAACTCGCAGCAAGAGCGTGCCAATTCCACGAGCTACCTCAAGATTCTTTAACGGATACTCCCCATTCCGAGGACCTGAGCGTGTATACAATTACTATACGAAACATCAACATACGCGTAAGTATATAGTAAATAAATAGTAGCGTGTTTTACTATTATAACAAAAAAATTCATTTAATTATTTTAACAACTACTTTTTTCTACAGCTTATTGCTCTGTTGATGGAACAAGGATCAGGACTTTCAGTAACCGCAGTTATGAATACGCCTTATCCCGATCCTGGCACGTGGTAATGCACGATCCTAAGAAGCCTGGACAGTGTGACGACGAGCTCGTTATCTTAGCGAGGAGACCTAACCAGAACCAACAGGACATCTACATTTCGTACAGGTGAATTATGAACAGTAGTTAGCGATTCAAGAAATTTATCTTAACAATATTAACAATAACTAATTTCGATAAAGAAGTTAGAAAAATCTCTTGTTCATAAACTATGGCTTATGTATGACTTATCACTTCAACAGGTCAGAGAGTGGTCAAGATGTGGAGATCGAAATCCAACCAGCACCTCAGGGTTCGCAACAACACCAAGTGAAAATCAACACCAAGGCCAAGAAAGTTTCCGAAGGTCCGCTGTACACTTACTGGGACGATGAGCAAGAAAAACCGATCTTGGAGTACCACACGGACTCCGATGGCGCTCTGGTCTTAGACATCAGCGACGACCGCCTCCGCGCCATCTATGACGGTCAGAGATTCGTTGTATTGACCAGCCAAGGTCGCAATAACAACAGAGGTATCTGTGGACCGATGAGCAGCGATCCTCGCGATGACTACTTAACACCTAACGGTCTCGTGGATAGGCCAGAACATTACGGCGCCTCTTACGCTTTGAACGACGAGAACAGTGAGCCTAAGACGGAGGAACTGCAATCTCAAGCGAAACAAGCCGCTTACCAACCGGAGAACCGCTACACGGCGATCCTTCGCTCCGATGCTGACTGGAAGAACGCAATGGAGGCGTCGTCATCGTCATCGTCATCTTCCTCTGAAGAGAAGTGGAGCTCAAAGAACGTGTACAGATCCAGATCGTACAACAAGGCACACGGTCCATGCCAATTGGAGCAGCAGGTTCAGTATTACGAGAACCACGGAGAGATTTGCATTACCACATCGCCTCTGCCCGCGTGCTCGTCCAGATGCAAGGGCAACGATTACAAGGAACAGGCCGCGCAAGTCGTTTGCAGGCCGAAGCTGGATCAGCAATTCAAGGCCTACAGGGACCAAATAAGACAAGGTGAAAACCCTCAGGTCGCTGGTGTACCACAGACAAAACAATACAGAGTACCAAACGCTTGTCAGGCGTAGATTTCATTCTCATTTTACTCGACTTGGCTACTGTTAAAATGATTACGAATAATGATATACGCATATTTATATAATATTTTTATATATTTGGCGATATAGTATGTATGTATTGAAATTTTATATCCTTTGTATGTATATTTATCTGTTTATGTATATATATATATATATTTATTTTTTATTTATAGTATTATAATATTATTTATTGATATAAAACTTAGAACAGATGTAAGGAGCATATTAAAAAATCCAAAAAAAATTGAACAAATAAATAACAAACATAAAATATATTTTTTGTCTTATTTCAATGACATCGAAATAAAGACGAAAGCTTGAGAATCAAAATCAAATCCAGCAGCCTGCCAGTGGTACAACAATTGCTGAAGCAGTGTAGTGTACTGATATAGATATATTTAAAATGAACTAAAGAAACACGTGCTTCGCAATGTTTGATGGCTAAATTTTATCCACAACAAGAAATAAAGTTTAGGTTTGTGAATGCTTACAAATAAAAATCTTGTTTCACTTATAAATTTTATATTATTTACATTTCCCAATAGAATAATCAACATGATCTGACTATAGTACGTAAAATGAAACACCTTTATCTACTTGCGCCGCATATACACCGCATCGAATCAGCTGTTTGTTTGACATTGTAACTAAAAAGTGATTGTTACTTTGTGCGTGTACATGTAAAAATAAGTTTTACTTAAATATAATGACTGCGTGGAATTGAAAACTTAAGCTAAAATGAAACCAAGTGAGATTTATTTAAATAATGTTGTGGCTGAATACTGAGAAACTTATGCACGAACTTAACATATTGAATTTGGAATAGCCGAGACAGCCATTCAGTAAGTTTAAATAATATTTGAATTCATTTATTGTTCCATTTTCAATTTCTTTTTTCTTCCGTCTTGTTTCCTTATTTTAAAAGGTCAAAGGTATGATTTTACAAAACTTCAGTACCTACAGCTTGTTGAAATAAAGTTATTGAATGTCTATAATTGTTTTAGTTTAAATGATATTGGAAACAGAGCAGTTTTTGTGTCATTTTACTATAATCTACTATACTACTATATGTACTACTATACTACTATATACTACTATACTACTATAATGTTTAATCTTAACAAAATCATAGATACTTAGTGTTATTTAAGTCAGTTAAGTTGGTACAATTAGTTTTATTTAATAATTAGCAATTTAAATACACAACAAGAATGACTAAAGGTATATCTTCTGGTAACAGATATTTCTTCCACACATTAATGAAATATAAGCCCAAAAATGTTAATATGAAATGCACATTGTTGTGAATATCTGATCAACATTTTGCAAAGGTTTAATAACAATAGGACAATATGCTTAGCAAAATGAACTAAATGCAAGTATAAAATGATTGATGTCAAACTTTCTAGTAATGGTTTATTATCATTACTGTTATTACATTTTCTTGCCAAATCCCTAAAGGGGAAAGTAGGTGGTGTGGAATGAACGTCCACCTGATGTACTTCTGGACCGCTATAACACAGGACGAATTGGCCAGCAGCGGCAGCCAGGACAAATTCACAAGCAACGAATTGGCAACTCCTCGGATGTTGCAAGTGTCTACACGATAGTGACCACTTACCATGAGGTGGCCCATCTGCCTGTTTGCTAGGTTAAGGATATTAAAAAAAAACTATATACATATATGCCGGTTAGGTTAGCCACCTATACAAGGTGAAAAGTTATAGTGCATTGTCAACTTTTTTCAATAAAAAACAATTATATCGGACTTGGAAAAGCAATTAATTTAACAAGTCATGAAAACAATGTTTCATTGTATACAGCTTTTAATTAGCAATCAGATGAATATGTCAGATACAAATGAAAAGTGCCTGACATTACTCTCATAGCATTGTAACAT
>DWUN01000299.1:0-25196 GCA_018249975.1 Passova gellias
CCCGAGGGGCTTTAGATCCCGTGGAAATTTCGGGATAAAATTTATCCTATTTTTTCTCGTATTAAATATAGCCTATGTTCATCAGGGATAATATAAGATTCTATGGGTAAAAGAATTTTTGAAATCGGTCCAGTAGTTTCAGAGCCTATTCAATACAAACAAACCAACAATCAAATCTTTCCTCTTTATAATATTAGTATAGATATATATTAGCATAAAGTAGCTTGTTTGCTCATTGTGTGCTACAATATTAATATATAGGGATGAATATACTAAAATAGAATGTAATTGTGTCAAATATTTTGATAATGTAATGTTTGCCGCTCATAAAAAATCTCGGACCGACAGTAAAACAAATGAAGAAGACAAATTTAAGGGTTTCCAAGAAGTTACAGTCACGTAAGTAATAAATACTAACGAAATCACTGGATCGCTTACTGAACCTAAGAAACACGTATTAGCGAAAGTTATGTGACAGTTAGCTCGTGGATAAAATCTTTATAAGCCCGCGAGATAGCCAGGACAATGATAACCGATATGATGTCTGATAAACATCGAGCGAGAGTGTTGTTCCTTTTCTATTTTCGTTTTGACTTCTTCTATTATAGACTTTCTTCTATTATCCAAGTAAACCTGACAAAAGACGATACGACGAATAATAAAACTGATCGTAATTTACTAGATATTATAGAAATTCTGCTTCAAAATTCAGCAACTGTTTTACGCAGCACTAAAGTAAATGAAACATTGTACACACTCTTAATACAATAGGTACTTTATATGTATCCTCACTTTGGGCCAATGAAAGCCTTTATCAATAAAAATCTTCAAACAAACAAACCCCATAAAACTCCAACCATTTATTACTTTCATTGTGTTCTTTATAAGTAATAGAATTTATCGATTTACTGGAACGCATTCCATTCACCTACTCAACTAAGTGGTTTCTTTGGCGCTGCTCCTTACAACGACGTAAAATGTCGACCGAATTATTCGGAAATAATTAAACGTAAGAGGAGCGAAGTACTTATTATTCTTGCAGACTCATTTATAATTCGGCGGCAGAGTAGAGGCGTTTGGTTTTAAGCGTGCGATTCAATTTCGTTACGGATGTTCGAATCGTTCCCGTCTGGTACCCATTTGTGCTACGTCGAACAAGATTGGTGGGTTCTTTCGAGGGATGACTGTTTGTTCTCCACGTGGAGGAAATTTTGACGGTAAAATATTGTGGGGGCGCCACGTTTTGAATAGATACCGTAAACGCACGATTCGACTATTTATATTTTGCTGCGAGTCACGCTTTGGTAAGGTGACAGTAATCTTTTTGATACCATCCCCCTCAAAGTAATGTGGTAAAGAGGGGGCTTTAAGCGGAACTTTTCTTTTGTGTGGTACGTTTTTATTATGCGCGGAAAGGTTAAAGCCAACTAGAACGTATAATATTGACATCACAATTGCGTTTCGCCGCAAACGAATGAAAAAGACAAGTTGTTTGTTTGTATCTGCCAGACGTTTGTCTGTTTGCATACGAGCTCTCGAAATGATTGAAAAGAAACAAATATGAGGGGAAAGTTTCGCTCCCAATCCATCACTTTTGCGTGAAATTGCGAGAAAGACAATAGCACTGTATAAGATATTCAGGAACTCGTGAAGCGTCGTCGGAATGGGATACGTTGAAGAGAAAAGAACCAAGTTCGGTGTAATCAGTTATGTTATTTATGGGAATTATTTCGCGTTAGCTACTACATGAATAAATTTTAGCAGTATTCTTAAGAATGGAGACAGTTCTTTAGTCTTATTCAGTATTTAGTATTGGGACGTCTTAAAGAATTCACATAAATTTTATTTTGAAAGGCCAATTTGATATAAAAAAAAATCTCCCTTGTCCCTCAACTTTATAAATAAAATGTACTTAAAATAATAAAAAAGTAAGAGCTGTTACAATTTTAATTGAATAAATAAATTTTTGTTTTTTATTTTCGTCACCCTTAATTGTTAGATCTTTATTTCATCATAATTAAGTAAAATCCAACAATGTGGCATGTAATGTCATTTGATATGACCAATTCGCCATATGGCCGCGTGGTGAAGTATGCCCCGCTTCATCCAACTGTAGGAACACTCATCCCCAGCAGTGAGATACGTAAAGGTTTGCAGCCAGCCAAGCTTCGACCGAAAAGCTGACTATAGCAACAAAATAATCCACAAATGGATACGTGTGCTATTCAAATTATAGCGAAGTTAGTAAAGTTTCAGTGTAGTTACTTTCGGGAAAATTTTACCCTACGGCGGTATTTGCAAAGTTTCATATAAACAGCTCTGGAAGGTAAACAAGTTTAGTTTAACACTCATTTCGACGCTCTAAGGAGACGTACAGACAAACTTCTTGCGTCGTCTAATTAAGAAATAACTTCGGTCCATTCATTTCAATTTCATTTGGCGTATTAACAGTGGGGTATTAACAGTAACGAGCTTTGCTTATACGGGTTGTTTCGCTGTCTGTTAGTTACGAATTTTTTATGTTCCCTCCTCATTGTTTATTTGCACAAATGCTCACAATAATAATTATCCGTCCCGTATTGTCTGTATAGGGCTTAATTTAGTTTTCAGGGTTCATTTTCTCAGCCCTTAAAGAAGGAAGAAAAATATTCATCACTTTACCCTAGGTTACTTTGCTTAACACACTGACCATTAGCTGCCGGGTCATATATCGGAACTGTTAATGGGGACCAGGACAATAAACCCCAGTGCTTTTTTTCATCGGCACTATATTTTTATATAATTTACTTACGGCATCTATTTAATACTATTTAGATAAGTGTATATTTAGAAATGTTTGCTAATATGTGGCTTATTAACTGTGCGGTTAACATAGCACAGACTTTAACTGCTGTTATTATTATTACATCCTAATTTCTTAATATAGACAACAATGTCTTTATATATTTAACTTATATGTATAGTATGCACGCACATGTAATAAGTTAAAGTAAACCGTTTAGTAGTTTTCCTTCTTGGCCTAACTACGATTATATTCGTACATTTCGAACGTATGTTGCACCCTCCGATATTCAAAGTTGTTTGACGTTATCGTTCGCCCGATCATTGTACCTACGAGTACCTACGTAGGAGGTTTGAGTTATTGTTTCCTTCTGTTTGAAATGCGGAAACTGATAACGATCGTCATAGTGGAATTTCTAGTCATCTATTCCCATTTAGGTAAAGGTATATTGGAAGTATTCTAACGCTTTATTTACTCTTAGTAAAAAAACTACTAAACGTCTATTTCAGCTTACAGCAAACGATACTAACAGTAGAAGACTTAGTGTTAATCATTATGAAAATATAAATTTTTATACAACCGAATTAAACCGATATGATACAAAAGAAATTATAATAAGTGAAATTAACTAAACAATCAGTAACTGAATAACTCGATCGATGGAATTGAGTAGAAAATGATAGGCAACATCGCAACCATTTATTGAATTAATGTCGCATAGACCAACCTTCGCTACATGTCAATCGATTGTCGATATTTATCTCTGTCATTTCTTCTAAATCTAATAAAGTATTTGAAAGGGTCACGTTTTCTGTTAGATGACACTTCTATAACATTCAGATAATGAAAAATAGTGTAAGTTGGATGGTAAGATCAGACACATCGCTTAAAACATAACGAGATTATTATTATTTGATTATTATATAAAGAAGTCAATCAGCACAATGGTGACTAAGGAAAGATCGCGAAAAATCGAATTGCAAAAAACAATGCTCGATCAACCAACGCTAACGTTATAAAAGCTTAATATTTTTCTTCCTTGAAAGTCAATATATTTGAAGTTGCATATTATTGTCCTTGCACTTGGCCAGGGCGGTAGACTAAGTACTAAAATGCTCTCACAATGAGAAGAGAGCTATGTCCAGCACTGGAGAAATAAAAGGATAAAAAAAATATTGTCCTTTGTAATTAAATAAAGCATATATGAAAGGTAGATTATACATAACATCATGTACGGCTAGAAGAAATGCGTTTCTAAGCAACCTCAGAGAAGTAATTTACACAGATTGGGAAGTATCTAAGCTAGAGCCGTGATAGCTCTTAGCATGATTTGTTTGAAAAAAGGTAAAATCGAAGATTTTCGTACACAATCCCGGAAATTTCCATATCTAAATGGAAAACCGACCCCGCACAATCAATTTATCCTTCAATATCCTCCAGCGGTTTATACCACCTGTACAATAAATATTTATACTTCTCCCTTCCATTTGTATCGTCCGCTTTGTTCTCGCTCGATGGAAAAGTTTCAAACAAAATATAATTATTATAATGTACTTTCATAGTTCGGGATATAAATGTACTGTATAAAATTTTGTATAATAAAATGTTTACACAAGCAGCACTTTAATCAAAGACATAGGTACTTATATTTCAGTTTGTTGATAAAACATTTCGTTCTTATAAAATTTTCAATTCACCCGTCTTAGGCTGAAATGAGAAGATATGTACATATGTACATATATTCAAATGATTGTAAGTATTCTTATTCTACTATCCTTAGCCATAACCATATTGTGTATGATAATAGTGATATATTAATACGAGTATAACTGCTGTAAATCTATAAAAAACATTATTAAGATTTTATATAGCTACGTATAAGCTGTAAATGGAAGTATGTCATTATGACACTGTAAAGATTTTTCTTTGCATATTCCAAAATGGTTTTGAATGTGAAACTCTATTGAGAGCTGGCTACAACGAAGACTGGTCATGCATCACGCTCGCTGCGCTATTTCATAGCGGCCATTAAGATGACACTGAAATGTCGGTTTATCACGAAAAACTGTATTCGATATCTGAGCAGCGCGTAAATCTAACACTGGTACGGAGAGCTATGGTTTAACAATACTGCAATGTGCTGTAAATTTTGTTTCAAACTGAAGTTGAAATATAACTGATTGTTGAACTTGTGCACATAAATTATGTTGCTAACTGCATTAGTGTGGCACTTTAGATTCCCATAAGCATTGCCACAGATAGATATAAACAGACTTAGTTTTTGTCATTGGAAGCGGAATTCATATTAGTATTTAAGGCACACATAATTCATATTATAAGGAATATGATTAATCATAAAATTGACCTTTGTTAGCTGATCGTTTTCTTTCAGTCTATGTTAACAAACAGCAGACATAATGTCACATAATAATAGTCCGTCCAGGCAGAATTTCAACTACGTCACAAGTCTCAATTTGTCTGTCAATAATATCACATGTCTAAAACCAGTCACACTTTAAAAAAAAATCGACACTTACAATAGAGTACCAAAGTGCCATAAGTCACAGGTGCGTACGTATAAAAGTGGAAGTGCTTAACGTGAAAATAAAATATTTCCATGCAAGCTTCAAAGCTTTTCCCTTTAGTTGTGCTTAGAGTTTCAGGGCCATAAGCTCTTCGCACTCAATTTAACATCAGATATTTATAGCGCCTTTAACGTGTGCTTAAAATGCTATTTTATTTTTGTTCCACTGAAATACGTACTTTACATCTAGATACATCTTACTTGTGATGAATTCTTCTAGCTAGTGCTATTTTTAATACATAGTAACATCTGATGTTGTAGATAAAGTAATTAAAACGAGACAAATTAATCAATAATGATCATTTGAATAATTCATATGTTAATGATTTTGTCAATACTTCAATTAACAATCTTCTGACAGCATTCATGAGAAAATTATAAAATTCAATGTCTCAGAATATAGGACCATAAAGTAATTATCGCGGCGAAGTTTTAATTTGGAACCTCCCCTACACCTAAACTTGGCTAATTAGGAAATTTCATCGAAAAAGTTTCATAATTGTTTTGCTAAAGAACTACTAAAATTTCAGCTAATGAACTACTTTTCGGACAGACAATGCTTTTTAGGTAAATTCCAAGGACGTTTTACAGTTCTGTTTTGCGAACTTACATATTATAACACGTTTTATAATAGATATAAAACTTACGAGTAGAGGCAACATAATAATATTTATTTATTTAAACTTTTGTAACCTTATAGTTAAATAACGATTGAATAAATAAAGGACATAACCGCGAAATTAATGCCCAATTGCATTCTCTCCCAGTCAACCAGGGTTGACGAAGAGATAGCACATTAGCTAATGAAAAATGATTTTTATTATGCTGTTGATGATGATGATGATCCGAAGGAATACTTTAATTACAGTTCCACTAGGGCTGACAAAGATCAAAAATAATATTGTAATAAATTTAATGTAATTCTATTTTATACAAACATACCATCGACTTCGGGGAAACTAGTACCATTTTTGTCGTATAGTTGGAGTACTTTAAAACGCAAATTGATATGAAACAAATTGTAGTATAAAACTAAAAATAATTCAAGACAGAATAGAAAGTTCACTTTATGTAATTCACGTAGTTTGCATTAGATTAATGGCATTGTAAGCCGTATATTGTGAGCGCTGGGTTGAGCGAAAGCCGCAAGTGGTACCAGGTAAAGGAATTTAGCTGCGATGAGGATATTAATCCTCGGGGACAGTGTAGTTAACTATGACCCACTTTATCTATATTTCTTCGGCCACTAGCTCCCAGCTCGATTACGCTGGCCTCTTACATTGTTATCGAGAAAGCGGGATCCAGGCTTTCATATTATTACACATCATTACATTGATCTGTTTTCGAACTGTCTACGTTTTATTGCTTATAAAGATAGTGCTGAGTTGGGAAATTGACTCAGCGATTTTTCTTTATGATAATAATTATCCATTAAATTAAGAGACTTATGTGTTGCGGGTTTCGTGGAAGGTTAATTTGTATCGTTAAATTTCAGTGTCGCTTTCTCACGAAAAATTAATCTTAAATCTAGGTCTCTAGAAAAATGGTCCTTTTCACGAGTCGGTTGCGTATTGTGTGTCAAAAGCATTGTTTTATGAAAATTAAAAGAATCTTCCGAGAGAAAAATTATGCGCTTTGTTCCAGACCTCCATTCTATCTGGATCCACAGTTCGCGCCGGTTTTATTTTATGCGGCAGAGGGTTGGACATCTTTAAATTATAATACACTAGCTAATGCCCCGGGCATTGCGCACTCAAGAAATATCAACTGACTGTCACTGTGTTTGTTACTTTTGTATCATTAGAATTAATCGTATCAAAACGTTATTGTACATTTTAAACATAACTTTAAATGCGAAAATACTGACATAATGTGTTTCAGAATTTAACATGAAAAAAAGATCTTCCTATCGTTGGTTTACACGTCCGTACAACTTAGTTCACAATATTGGTTGTACATCACATGAATTTAATCAGAATATTTTTGTTAGAAAATACTTGTTGTTACCGACAAGTACAGACGCAAATATAGTTCTGTTGGCAGGCGTCCGAAGCGGCTGCGACGCGGCGCCACTCGTCGCACGACTGTTTACATCTTGAAATGTAACCGCCTCGGATATTCTGTTTCGGTTAGAGATGGAAACTTATACATCGACTACAATTATATTATCTGGAATAAACAAAATTCAGTATGAATTAGGTAACTGGACGGCTTAATCCGTCTGATGCGTGCTCATTCCGCGAATTTCAACCGATTCATAAGCTCTGGAACCATTTGGTCATAACCTTATTTATGTTATGTCCAGGCTTTTTGCCCAAACCCAACCGTGGATCTGGCAATCTGCATCATCACCAATCATTATTAGAATAACTAGCAATTATTATTATCACTATTAATAATGCAATTATAATTGTACTGCGATAGATAGAGAATCTTTTGACAGATATCGTTAGATAATCTTTTAGCAAACATCTTTTTGAGGTCGAAAGGGATATCAGTAATTTTTTATCGATAAATTATTCATGCAGCTGGCCGCACTGCGCAGCATGTTCCTATGCAGTGATGCCACAGAACAGATTTATAGTAGAAATGTCTTTCACAACTTTCAATATGAAAGCCAATATGAAAGACCCAAACTTGGATTTGAATATTGGAATTGCTTTGATATATGCTACGTCGATAATTTTGAATAAATATAGCTACAAATAAAAATTCTATAAAGCAATTAACGGCATGTGCATACTTTCATTGTTACCCTTTAGAATAGAGGGAGCCACAGTAACAGTGATCAGTACTTACTATATTTATTTACCTGACAGAAATCTTTATTCGTTATCAGTGGCGCAATCTGCTTGTAGTTTTAATAAGCAACAGTTATTTTTAAGAATAACCTGTTTTTGTGAGGAAGGTAGAAAACGAACAGTCTCGAATGTCTGCAAACGCCATTCCATAAGACTGTAGGAATGGAATGTTAGTGTTAGTTACTTTTGTTAGTCATAGGCGTTACTATTAGTTATAGTATTGCATATAGATGTAATACTAGTCGGTTAGTATTTGTGGGAAATAAAACTGGAGGACTATGACTCTTCTAGAGTGAACTCAGTTTGACTGTACTTACATATGGCCAGCTTAACAGAAGACGATCGAACGAATGAATGACAATGTAATATTGTTTCTGTACATATCTACAAAGAACTAATACCATTACGGTATACCAAACATAGGATCTCATTGTTATTTATTAAAGGTAATAAAGTCGACTTAGTAAAAACGGATTGCATTGATATAAATAACAGGAAGGAGGCTAACAGCAACGTGACATTTCTATACGTCATCAGTTCTATGGTGAATGCCACGGTACCCAATTCGTTATTAGAACCGACGTAGATTTGTCGACGTCTTGAGACCACCAAACTGTTTTGTATTTGATACGACATATTTACTGCTACAATGAAATCAGTTACCAAGTATATATACAGAAAATTTTATATATATACAATATACATACATACACGTGTACAAATTTTAAGGCAAATCACTTGGATTTTTTTAACAGTATGTAAAAACAGAGTATATAAAATAAATCATAGTGTAAACATAAAAGTTCACTGTACAGGTGGTATAGGCCAATACAGGATATTGGAGGATAAATAGATTGCGCGGGTTTGGTTTTCCATTTAGATATGGAAATCTTAGGGATTGTGTAAGAAAATTTTCGATTCACAATTTTTCCAAGTCGTTCCTACCAAGAAGTAACTACTGGTAAGTGTCCTGTAAGATGTGATGGTAACCATAATATTGTTAAAAATATGCCTTAAAATAGTATGGCGATAACTTTACGAGGAGACGAAATATCGTAGTGGCAATACGTAAACATCGGATCTAACATTTGCTTGAAGTACCCTAACTAGGTTTTCATCTACACATTTAGGGTGGTCGGGTGTATAATTTGAAAAAAATCTATTCTAAAAGGTTATAAAAACATAAAATTGGAACTTAATGAGATTCAGATAATTTAATTAATATGTGTAAAGTGTACATGCACATTATATTATGTCGTTTTATTCAATATATTACGGTACATTACGAAAATATTATGTTGTTAATTTATGTTTTATTCCTACATCCGCGTTAATCTGCGGCCCGTTTAGCAGTACAATAACCGTGTAATATGCTCGTACTAATTGCTAGTGGGTGTTTCAATAAAGGGATTGTCGTTTCTATTAATATTATAATTGTTGGTATTATTAAAATTATTCTGGTTACTAATTAGGTAGAGCTAAGTGCTCATTTCATAACAGTGGTTACGTTGTGTGTATGGATACGATTATAATTTTGTAATGCAGATAGATATATAGAATCGTATACGAACACGATACATTTAATTACATTGACTGTGAGCCAAAGGTAAATTCTGTTTCAAAATTGACAGCACTGTACATAACACTTGAACACTGGTCTCACCTACATATAACAGCTGTTAAATCCTTGTTAAAAGTTTTTATTGATGGACCGACGATGGCTCTTATTTAATATATATAAAAGTACTTAAAAATTATATGTGTAGCGGACTGGGTCTAAATTAAACAGCATCGAGATTTTCTTCGCACATTTCTTTATTTTAATAACACTTTTGCCATCTTTGTTTTCTTTTTCTTCCTCTCACTCACTCACTTTCTCGCTCACTCACCTCATATCCTCTATTGCGTTGCTATTCAAATTTCCTTTTTATACAAACCAAACGTTACTTATACTCATTCTTTATTCTATTACATTTTATATCTTTATTTTTGTTTTATTTATAATCTTTCATTCTACATGTATATGCACGTCATGGTAATGAAATGAATCCTATATTTACACATTAATCCGTGGCTCGTTTAGCGATACAATAACTGTGTAATGTAAGCGCGCTAATTGCCAGCGGGTGTTTCATTAAACAGATTGTCGTGAATATTAATATGCCAAAATTATATTTGCCTTCATTTGAACTTTATGATAGAAAGTTGTTTAAATGTAAACGTTTCTCGTATTTTACACTGTTGTACTTGCAATACGGATTAACATATGTTTTTTATATGGTTACGTAACCACCTATTCATAGAATCCGTAAGTAAGCGTTTTATAATATCAGTTTATTTTGTTTTCATACCCACACTGCGGCGCTGTCAGTTTCCTACGTATTGTATCTAAGTCCCAACTATCTGGTAAATGGAGCACAGCCACTACTAAGGACATAATTACTTGAGATATATAATGAACACTCACGATCATGTAGGGTTTTGAATAAATAAAATCCTTTCAAGACTCTCAATATAAGATTTTCCTAAACTTTTACTGCTACTTTTAGCTTTACCCACTAGTGGCTCGGTGAAATGACACATTTCTGGATCTCAACAAATAAACATAATAATAATATGTTAGTGTCATACGTTTTCTACGAGCGAAAAGTATATATATAGCCAGATTGGATCGAAACATCTGGCTATATTTTAGGTAATAACTTCGTCACCATGAAGGTGACAACTTATAGAGGACATAGTTTCAAGCGCTTATGGAACTATGTTCAAAATAGTACCAACAAGCACTTAGATACTTGATACTTGCATGATAATATCTTATCTTGTAATCGTGTGCAGTATTTAGTGTTACCGCTTAAATGGAGGATGAATCCCACTTTATGTCTTACATAATATATTATATGTTACATAATTTGTTTTACTTGTTATTATGTATCGCGTACACCATTCTAAGAGTCAGCTACGATTTCTGAATGTGCAAAATAAATCCCTGCTCAACGGATATACAACCACGCGGTAGAAGCGACCTATTCTTGAAAGCATACATCATTTAATGATATTTATTTTTCAGAAACGAAGCATAGCAAAATCAAGCGCGATCGAACCTTAGTTAAATGATTATCAGAATAAACTGTCATCAATGAAACGGAAAAAATCATCAGTCTATTTTAGGTGTATCAAAATACATTAGTGTGATCTTTGATTTTTTAATTAGTTTTCTATAATCATAGAAATATATCGTCTGATGTCTGTACCTTATTATTGTTTTAATGGATAATGGCATAAAACAATTAGATTATTTGCTAGGATTTGCTGTAAGCCCAAGTAAATATAAGTTATGTAAAACGATATGGTGCAAATTGTTTAAGTACTTTGAATCGACAATTATAAGCAATTTATGCTAAATAATCCATAGCAGTGCTCAAAGAACATTTCCTTATTATAATTGTGTACTTCATACAAGTTTCCTACATATTGCACATATTTACCGTTATGTTTAGCACCCACGAGCCCTTGTACTTCAAAGTTTCACCCCACGGCGTGTCTCAGCTGATAATCATAATGAATGCCTCAAAGGAATTAGTGAATTAGCAAACGCGTCGCCGTGTTCCGTTGTCGCTTCGAAAGGAATATTACGTTTGAAGTTTCTATGTAATTGCGAATTGTATGTTTATTGTGATCGCTATTATTGCCTTGTGATTTGATGTTATGTACGGTCGTGTAATCTGCTTATACATAACATTTATGCAATTGCTTATATTCAGCAGTGAATAATAAATAATCCAATGAATACTATTCGGGATAGTTAATCACACTTACTTCGCCTATTTTAAAAAGCACTGTGCCTTTGACACCGAAAATATATCTATACTAATAATATAAAGCTGAAGAGTTTGATTGATTGTTTGGATATTTGATTGTTTGAACGCGCTAATCACGGGAAATATTGGTTCGATTTGAAAAGTTCTATCAGTGTTAGATAGCTCATTTATCGAGGAAGGCTATAGGCTATATAATATCACGCTTAGATGAATAGGAGAGGAGCAGCAATAAAAAATAATTTATATGGCAGAACAACGTTTGCTAGATCAGCTAGTACAATATAACTTTGTAGTTTGTATTATTAAATGTTATTAAAAATGTACTAAAATAAATTTTGTTATATTTCAATTAAACTTTATTTACAAATTGAGTTTTAAAGAATATTTACGATGTTTCGATTTACACTATTTACTTTACATCAATAGTTGCAGTTTGGTTTGCGCGATATACCTACAAGGTACAAGATGCGCGACTTACGAGACAATGGCGGCTGTGCTGACAAATGAAACGTCTCTCTGATGGGTTCATAACAATGTAGAGTACGCGCTATATAATTGCGCAATAGCTTCGTTGAATTTATACATGTGTGCTAAAACTCTACATTTCCGATGTATTGCATACTCGTACCTATATTTGTGACTTACATTTGAAGCGCTCGTATTTCTGATGCAGTTGTACACCACAAGCCACCTGTAAAGGTAAGCAGTAGCTCACAATCAGCACTTGGATAGCCTCTAGAGGCTAATTTTCACGAACATTTCCGTATTTCGTAAGGCACGTTGAACAGTTGATGTCGTTGCGTAATAATCGTTAAATCACGTTGGAGTATTTAAAGGCGGTTATAAAACATCAGCCCTAGGGATTGGCCACTAGAACGTATTCCTACCAAACTGCACTAGCCTGAAGATAGAATGCACCACAGTAGAGACGTGACAAGACTTACATACATAGCTTTTACAAACATTTATTTATATTTATAGTTTTACAAAGCTTCCTTCGACAGTTATATTCGTGAAATATAATATTACCTTCGAGTTTTATATTCGAATTTAAAGTTTCGATTTATTACCTACTAAAACCAGATAAATCTTTATAATCCTGTTATATAGTGGTGGTTAGAAACACATAACGAAGATGCTCCAGCTGCAGTCTCAATCGATAAGGGGAGTACAGTTTGAACGTCATTAGAACAAAGTTAGTTCACGCCAGCCCACACAATTGGGACACTGCGCTGAATCAACTTTTAATCGCCAGATCCTGGAGTTCTAAAACGTATAACAAATTCTTTTTTTTTATTTTATTAAAAGCATTAAAAGGACTTACCGTTACATGTAGAACTGACAATCATCTAAAGATCGTTTATGCATGTGTCATCCATCAAATCTAATGGAAACGCTTTATGTCTTAGAAGGCCATACTTTCCTGTTATTAGCCTAGCTTCTACATAACTGAAAGAACTCAATACAAGTCCTGATGCTACGCTTGAGAAACAGCTGTAACATCGATATATAAAGTTCCTAGATATCTACTTCAGTTTTACCAACATTAGAAGAAAGTTACAACTGTTCTCTTCTGTACTGTTTATTTATTAGGAACTACTAATGTACCTATTAGTAGCTGTTCTAGTCTGAATCAATAAGGGAATAGCAGATAGAACATCGGTAGAACTAAGTTTACGGCAGACTGGACTATTGCAGTGAAATGCTGAATAAAGTCCTTCAGTCTGATCACGCAGTTTCCAGAATTATTATGTCCCACGTTAATGCATATTATTCATTTGCTAAATTCACAGTGTATAGGATTTTGATAATATATAGATAAAGTACTATCTACAGCGTTTGATGTGAGACTCATACCTATTATCATTTTTATACCATTACGCCAGGTTCCTAACGGAGTAGGCAGAGAGCGCTATGTACGAAATATCTCTATCCCTACAGACCTGACGTGCTTCTTCTACATATATCTTTCACTCTTTTCATCCAAACATCCCAGTTTCGTAAACTGCTGACTTCCACAATAGACAGTATCTGACCAAAGTGGTTAAAAAAATCTTTTTGACCGACTTCAAAAAGAAGGAGGTACTCAATTCGTCTGTTTTTTTTATGTCATGAATATCAGCTGGCCAACAATCAGCTCTTATTTTAAAAATAACGTCAAGCTCAGGGTACGTTACGAGTACAATGTACGACTTTATTGTATTTACCTTAGCTGTTACCTTAACGAGATGGAAATTGGTTTTCATTAAGTGCCTATTTAATTCACTAGCGTATGATTGGCAAGCTTTTCAACTGGTGAGCCTTTCACCATTATATCCTCGGATCCTGAATAGCATAACTGTATTAGAGCGTAGAAAGCAAATCGTCAAGATTTGTGTGTAGATATTTGCCAACTGTCAAACTACATTTGTTACAAAGTGACAAATTAATCATTACCTTGATTGTTGAACATTAATATTAGTTTTGTAATTGTACATTTGTAATTAAATTTCAAATTTATAACCCGAGAACGGTTCAAGTAAGCGTCGACTTAAGACAATTTGCGGTGTAACTTCACTCCATCGATTACTAGAACTTGCTACGTATTAGTAATAGCTCCTAAGTTTAAGCAAGTTATTTACTTACTAGTCTGTAAAGTGTTCGGTGTTAATTACTATCGCAAACCGCATATCTAAACTGTATAATTAGTCATGTTATTTTTATCTGATTGACGTGGAAATTATTTGTTAAATGAAAGTGATTTGGGTTTCAGTCTCATACTTCGGGGCCAGGGTTCAAATCCTTGCACGCCCTACTAACTTTTCAAATATAGGTGCGTTTTTTATTAAAAAATAAATATCAGTCGCTGTAATGGCGAAGGAATACATCGTTAGGAATACTGCACACTTTCTTCCATAATGTTCCCTGTGTTGTGTAAAGTCTACCAATCAGAACTTGGCCAGCCTACAGCCTAAACTTTCTTATTATGAGACGAGACCTGTTTCCAATAGTGAAACAATAAAACGTGGAAAGAAAAAAAAAATCAATTTTATATCGCTGATACAACGTTCTATCGAAACCAAAGTGTATCACTATTTTAATCTCTAGAGCCTTCTTTGTATAACAAATGGGTCAGCAATACACAAAGCCGATTTGTATACCAATAGACCTCAAGTAGAGAAACCTGGTATTATTGTGTGCACACAGCATTTATGCTTTAGCATTCATTCCAAATGGCAATTTTATGTCTATATATTTATGATGTTATGTATGTATGTATGTCTATATATTTTATGTCTATTATCCTTTCACATTCGATCCATAACATCAATAAGCTATAAGACAAGTGGGCTTATGACAAAAGTGAACTACACCAATTAACTTGCAAAAACAGAAAATAAATTTGGAGTACTCCTCTATTGAGAGATCCAGGAGTGGATTTTTTATCATTGCCAATTCACCTTCAAGCACATTACGAGGATTGTGTTTCATCATCCAAACGTTACGAACCTGAAGCGGCTCTTGTAACGTCATTCATGCCGTAATCCCTGTATGTAGTCCGGTATATATTTGGAGGGCTACAGCTCCGATACGGAAAATGTGTAGCTATTGAAAAATCTATGTTCACATAAAATGCCATTTTATCGGTTTCTGTTTAAACAATAGCTATAAAGTGAACAATATTTTTTTAATTTAACACGGTTCCTACTTGTCAAGAATAATAGTTCTTCCATACCTGTATGAAAAGAATACCAAAATTTATGAATAGAATTAAAGTTAATATCATTTGAATGTGTACAATAAGGCATGAAGATTATCGATAAGTAACTTCCTAAAATAAAATAGAACGTTTTATAAATGCTGTTAACTATTATGTATTCAATAGTGATCAAATTCCAATCGCCCGAAAGTATGAAGTTATACAAAACAAACACAACCCGTTGTGTCGCTAGTAAAACAAAACTTCGCGTATACATACTCACTAAACTCTATGAAGCTTTAAACCTTATAAACTTTCTCACCGCGCCGTACAGCTATGAAATATTCACTAAGTAACTAACATAAGCAAGTAAACAGCTGCATTATCGGTAAGACAACTTCATGGTACATTGTAAACATGTTTAAAGAGCAGTTAGTTGGACGTAGTTTGGGTAGTTGCGAATTGGCCGCACTTGACACCGGTAATAAAAAATATATTTTAAAATATTTTTAACCTGGATAGGTGTATTTACAAATTGTACTGAGAGTAATTTGGGTCAATATTTTTTTGGATAATATGAAGTGAAATCTCTTGAAATCAACTCATAATTTCCAATTAGTACAAAGCCTTTGAGATATGTAAACTGAATATTGATTTCATGAACTCGTAAATTGAACATTAATCTATTGGAGACGATTCTCCTTGGAATGGAAGTATGTAGGTTGTACAAGATAACCGAAAATAAGGGTTATGCCAACTAGTACGTTAAATGTTTTTAGGATTATCCTGTTAAAGGGCTTTTAAAAAATTTCACTACTACAATTAGAACCAACTCCTTTGCGCGTATTTCGACGAAGGAATGCAAAGACTACGATTTATATAAACGAGATGTGACCCAAAATAATGGCAAGACAATGAATACATTTACAGTGATTTACCAAATTTCTCTAAATATAAAAGAAGGTGATAGAAATAAAAATTCGAATAAGGTGAGCCATGCAGTATAATAGCAGCAGATTTAAGGATAAAGCCGAGATTTGGCCAGAATTCTGAGGTAATTTCACGGAACATTTACCGCTCCAAGGCCAGTATTTGCTGAAAGACTACTTTGTATCTTCGTATCTTTGTATCGATATGTGACGAGGCAGACCACAATGTTCTACCGTGCTTTTGAAATAATCTATGAAAGAGTCTGGTAACAGTTCATGCAAATCTCTTAAAAAATATTATTAGAGTCTCTTTGAAGTGAAAGTTTTAGAAATTGCGATAAAAAAGCATGAAATTGAATGTAGATTGCATACTAGAACGTTCATCAGACTACTGGCTGCGTATTATGACCAACTTTTTGTATTTATTATTATTAAATATTAGGGATGCTCAAATAGAAAAGACTAATCCTACTCATGTATATTTATTTATTATTTCATTGATGTGTAAAATATTACCAAAACCAATAATTGTAATTGCTATCCACCCTCTCGAGCAAACAAATTATGCGCAATAAATAATTATCGCCTACCATCGGACAGCGACAGGCGAACATTCGGCAAAGTAGCAATTCCCCTAACTATTTCTCACGGAGGAATGTGTTGAGAAAAGAAATATGACGCAATTTTCGTAATGCTTAGTTGTCGAGCCACAAGGGAATGAAAAATTCAGGGGGCCGGCGTACATTACGGCAGCACATTGCTAAGAGCGTTTTGTTCCTGGAAACATTTTTTGTGAACAGAGTAAGTAATGGCACACACTTGTCTACCGTGTTTAAGTTTCATCGACTAGGTGCTCGCGGCGAATTATGACGTGTCGTGTGTTGTGGAAGTGTTTTTGTTATGCTACTGTATCACATACAACGTAACGCTTTGAATACTTTGAATATATAACCGTTACATAAGTATGCCTTACAATTTTTTTTCGCAAACCCATTATAAATCGTATAATCCGAAAATGTTTAATGCCGTTGTCACCCAAAGACATCTGTTATTAACCTCAATTAATTGTAGGGAACCGAGTATGAGTCTCAGTTAGTTTAGTTACAATAATTATTTACAAGACTGTTAAACAGAATTGGTTGGTAATAGGTTCCTAGGGATAAAACTGTTAGATAACAATTATTCCACTAGAATTAGATAATATCCATCGTATTCGAATTCAAATTTGAATTTTCGAACTGTAATGTTCACACCTAGAACATACGTATAACCTGCAACAAAACCTGTCAGTTCAAAACGCGAATGTTCATAATAATTTTAAGTAATATTCTAATTATTAGAAATACGACTTAGTGTAACGGGTTGTAACATTGGTAAAGTCGATATACGTGTTGTAGCACATTTACAATTAGTTGAATTGAATCGAAGTAGTGCCGATTTAGGGTAAGAAGAAAATCAGACGTATTCGCTGATGCTAGCTTTTACGGGGATTACTTTTCTTGCTGTCACTCATAATATTATGGATATATGCAGACAGCGCGCGAAATGTGCTTTTGACAGTTCTTTTGACTTAAAATTAATCGATAAGACATTATGACAATAGATCGGCCGAAATGGATCCTACCATTGTCAGGGTTATATTTTTATTTGAATTTTTTTTTACCTTTATAGCGGATAACCGAAGAGCATCACATTTTTCCACCGAATAATTGGCATGAACGTGACATGACAAACGATATAATACGGAATGTTGTTACATTTACAGGATTACTTTCTTACTGTAGTACTGTTGTTAGGTTTACGAGATTTATTATACGCGTTTCTACCTCTAGAATGTTTGGATGGCGATTGCCTTTTAAATTAAATTTAACACAAACGGTCATGTAATATGTGTAATGATTTGTCATCAGTAAACGACACAAATAGACACCTGTATCCAATCCCAAAATATTATCAGATATCGTGCTTTATTAGAGACTAAATACGATAAACGTATATTTAATTTACACGTAAAATGTTGAAAGAAATAAAGACAGAAAGAAAGCAAGAAAGAAAGAAAGAAAGATAGAAAGAAAGAAAACAAATTTTATTTCGCCAAAAATTGTAGAGTATATTTACATATTACAAAATTACAAAATAAAATGAAATCAAAACAAAAATAGGAAATAACAGCAATAATGTAATATATAAAAATAAAAATAAGAGAACAAAAAAAATATAGAGAAACTATTGCATGGCGAAAAAGGACCACCCACAGCATTCGCCGCGGGAATCCCCGCTACTGATGTTCAGTGTGGTCCTATTAATGTTCTATGTTCTCTTTTCGATTTTTCAAAGTAACTCATCTCATCAATCTACCCATGAAAACATGCTAAACTATTCAGACGCTCATCTCGAACAGCCGTTGCACCCAGTTCGGGGCGCAGCTGCAACCGATTTATACGAGGCAGCAGGTGCTACTACTTACAACTAAGATAAAACGCTTTTACTACCCGTGGGTTCAAATATTCTGGACGCGTCATTGTGTTGGGTAAATTTCCATATACTATATGGAGTAAAGTTTAGATTCACTAATATACTCGTACTTTAAGCAACTTTACTGCGAATATTGTACGCTTTTCGTTATTTTCTACTAATAATTTTTAAGATGTGCACCTAAATTAGTCAAGGTGTGTTTTTTTTATTGTCAAATAAAATATTGTTATCAATTTCACATGTTAGTTATATACGCCGCCAATTAGGAACTGCGAAGATTATGTTTCTATATTACAAGATAGATAAAGCCATAAAGTATGTACATAGGTACGTTATAAAACCTAGACATTCATTGATATGACAAGCTGACGCGCCGCCGTACTCACTCAGAACGCTTCACGCGTACGCATTTTGTCTGTCGTCTGGTAACTGTCTGTCTGCCTTGCTGTTTACATTTCATTACGTAACGGAACTAGCTTTCCGTGCTTTTGATTATTCCAGACGTACTGGAAACCTGATGTTTTGAATAAGCGATGCTATACACCCCAACTGTTGTGCTGAAGGCAATTGAAAATATATGGCGCGCCTTGAGAGAAGCCGATGTCTTGTTATTCTTACCATCTATCGCACCATGTGTATTATACTCATAAAAATATAATACAAATATTGAATATTAAACACACGAGGTCGATGACCTTGCATCTAACTGTCCGTGGAATATCTTATCGAGATTTTATGCAATTTATGAATATTCTAGACGACCCTTCTATCCGTTAAGTGAAGCAAAATCTACTTTAGCAATTCATGAAGTTAAGAAAATGTAATCGAAATATTCAAAATAGATAGGTACACAGGAGAATAAAAATACCTCGGATCATATTACGACTTACTTGATATAAGATTATTAGGAAGATATATTTTTACAATTTTATAAGTCTACCCAGATATGGCATCTTATCTGCTATGATTAAAGTTTTTTTTTTATACTATGAGAGTACCGAACGAGCTGGCCGCTCCCGCCCATGGTCATCTGCAACGGACCTCTAATAGAGCTATAGGGATGGGACTGTTAGTGTGAATTCAGTTAATAGATGTTAATAAAAGCAAGTTGGTCAGTAGGTATACATTAGTAACAGGACTGCAGGAATGGGACTATTAGTAGTATTAGTCCAGTTAGTGTTTGTTAGTGTAAGTGCAGTTACTATTCGTTAGTATCCGCCCTATCAGAGGTCCATCGCAGATGCGTCACTACTCTTGAGGACTGAGATGGTATACGGGTGGACCGGCAACCACACCCTTCAAACCGAAACAGAAATTGTAGAAACAATTGCTTCTCGGCAGAAATAGGTGTGGCGATGGTACTTCCCCGGGCGAACCTATAGTGGCTCCTATTTCAATGTACGTTGTAGTATATTTTTAATGATATAAATACCTTACAGAAAACATTGTTACAAACTTAATCTAGAATTTCTAATCGAATTGGATCTTGAGCAATAACTCAGTACTGCTTAAATTATTAAATAACTTCAAATATAATCATTTAATATGTAGTAAGTACACGCCAGTTGGTCTTAATAATAAACTAGTTAACGTAACCTTTTATCAAAATTGAGCAGGATTAACCTCCTAAACCAATACACAATCTTCGATACGATTGATACACGGGTATCATAAATAGATGTTATCTTCATAAATCCTTTGACCCCAGCAGGAGATCTCAAATCGATACTACGTGGTACAGAATACGATAGCGTCTATATCGATTTCCTTCAATATAGGAGATAAGGGCTGGATCGTTTCGCTTTCAAATGACGAGATATTATCAAGATTCAATAAGATTTTACGTCCTTGATATTTAAATTTTCTTAATAGCAAAGATTGTTTACTTTATCGGACATTTGCGTACTTATTTTGAACGATAAGTATTGTCGAGTGGCCCCGTTTCAGCTTTAAGGAATAAAAATATGCAAACAAAAATACTTATGAATAAATGATTTCTCAATGTTATTATCTTTGGACGTAAGCAACCAAGACCGATTCTATAAATGTCTCCGTATTTTGAACATGTTTGGTGGTAAATAACATAAAATCGCAGTGTTATTAAATTGTACCATGCCTGAATAAAATTAGGACAAAGATAACTTGTATTAAATACGGTGTGCAATGTTTTATCATGCTAACAACGTGAGAACTACGTAATGACAAAAATAAACAAAGTTAAGAGGTACATAATCGTTAAAGATCCGGTAAGAAAATGTCTTGTCTTGTCTTGTCTTGTTATTTGAGCACCATTTCTTTGTGTTATGTATCAATTTCGTAATAGTCGCGATATCATACAAAATTACTTCGACGAAATGTAATTTTTATAACAGAATTGTTTACTTTAGGTATTTTGATATTTGTCGGCAATATAAATAACGTATTGACGATGGTAAATATTTATATGAAATTTAATAATAAGTGCCTAAAAATAATATATTCACATAAATAAGAAAGCTTTACACGTATAGTACAAGATTATAAAAATCAAACTTTTCATATCAAATCAAACATAAAAATAATAACTCCTACAATATTTACAATTCGCTCCCTTTTAAAAGCGGTTATCTTAGCGAATGCCTTCAAAATCATCCCAGATTACGGTCGCAACTGGCTATATTTTCTAAATACGCACCCCAAGTACCTTTACCTACGTCCCGAACGTGATGGAGGCGGTGTGACGAGAATCGGAAATAGGATCGGAATGTTTTGTGGTTATTTCGATTGAACCCTGAAAGGGGTGCCTCTTGAAATTTCAAACCGACGGTTCGTTCCCTCGTTAAACATATAGTATTCCAGCGGGAAAAGGTTTCTTTCTAAGACGTAAAAAGGACGAGTGGGTTCTCTAACTTTGCGGGTTTTAGTTTGCACAGCCAATGCTCAATACAAGTTGACGTATCGTTCCCGAGACTTTATTTGCTAGTCAAAAAAAATTGAGGACAACGATTATTCTACCTGAGCGCTTACAGCTCAATGAACATTGTGAATCTGTATATCTCTGTTCATCTTTTAGATCGGATAACAAACTGGTTGCCTGAAAAGTAAAATAATAATAATAAATAAGAATGCCATGCTGGTACTATCACAATCATGTTTCTATCCACAGCATACCACACCGACTAATTGTGAAATTGGCGTATAATGAGGAACTCTAAATAGATGAAGGTTTTCTGATGACATTTTTCTTCAGCGAGTGATATCTATAAAATCTAAAACGCCTGTAATATCTTAAAATATGTACATCAGCTTGGAACTTCAAATCCTTTGAATGATAAACCACTAGGCTTATTGTATTGGTTCTTATAAAGGGCTACCACTCGTATTATTAGGAACAAATATTAAATACTGTTGATGATCGATGCTAGGACAACACTCTTTTCTTCGATAAATTCTTCACTGTTTGTCATATAAGCCATAATTTGATTTTTCATAGAAATTCAAACGTAGGTACAAAGAAATTGTTCCGCATTTTGGCATATCGCATTTCGTAATCCATACATTTTTTACCTTCCATATTCTGTTAATTACAACGAACAATGAATTGACTATCGTTTCAAGCATATACGAGATGAGAGAAGGATCTCAAATTCAAATATAATTAATATATACACTGTTGTTGACACTAGCGCTGGGTATTATTGATGGATATAATTTATAGCGCAGGACGTCCCGTGTTCTAAGGGAAATGCGAATGGAATCAAGGCAGAATAACCTAAAATTTATGATTCCCCTTTCAACCTTTTATGACTGCTAATTTTTCAACGGCGAAAAATCTTGACAGTCGTAAACTTTCTTTCTGAAAGGCGCATAAATTTTAATTACGCTATTATACTTTAGTTCGAGGATCTGTCAATCTACGTTTTAAGAGAAAAGTTCATTTCTTAATAATTATATTCGTCTCAGTTCGGTCGGTTCAACACATTAGGGAGCTACTGTGAGGTATGAATCTCTCTCTACAGCTGTATAGACCTGGAGCTTCCTTTATCGTGATTCTCCAATGCGTATGGGTAAGATTCAAGTGAGTGACAGCCTTCTCTATCTAACGTTCTTTAAAACAATCTTTCCGCATATTGTTAATACTTCACACGCGCTTTCACTCTGTTTAAATGTATAAAAATCTAAATTAATATTAATTAATAAACAATTGATAGAATATATATATTTTTAAAATTAAATAATTTATATTCATATATGTAAGTACAAAAGTTTTCTATAAGTTTAGTTTTTTCCCTGTATAATTAGGCTTATAGGTTTAAAAGGTTTCGGATTTAAACGTTTAGAATTTTATTTGTATGATATTGGACTAACGCTAATACATTGTATAAAACTATAGCACCATGGTGTTTTATGCACGATATTAAAAAAACTATGGTTTTTAAACGTAAATTTACATTGTTACTTTACAAAGGTAACTTCATACTATAATGTTAAATTAATGATTTTCAAATACACTCAAATGCATTCCAACGGGTAACATCAAGATGATTCGAAATTTGAAATGTTTTGCGAACCTATTTCTGGACTATGAAGAACACAAGTGTCAATTTATTACAAGTAATGCTAACATGTGACTAAGATAAGCGTTTCGATATGGATATGTGTGCCACAATACAATTCAAATGCAAGTGGGAGAATCCACTTGGCATATTATCTGTTTAAGGCCTAATGCGGCATGAAATTACGTGTTTGCCTACTTACCTAGTGAGCGATGAAATTGGCTCGAGACCCGCTTGTCCATCGCAGGCGAAACGATTGTCATTTGACATGTGGAGCGAGCGGCGCCGTTTTGTTTGAAAACTTAGAATGAAAAAGCGAAAAATGTATTATGTATTTCATGAGTAGGGCAGAAAACAAATGGATTTTTTAGGCTTAAATCGTCTTATAGTATTTTTTAAACATTCGATCAGTGAAATAAACAACACACTTAAAGTATGCAATCAGTAGAGTTTTTTTCGTATCTGAATATACTATAAATCCTTTATATTGTAGATGTATGTTGTATAACGTGATTTAATTGATAGCTTTAGTAAAAATGCAAGAAAATGACAAAATGTGTCGGTAGGGGTTTAAAAACATTACTTATTTGGGTCATAAGTACGTTTATTAGTTCTGCACCACAAATATATTTGCAAAACCACAAGCGAAATGCAAGTGGGAGAACTCTTGTCGCATATTAACTGTTTAACGCGTAATACTGTATGAAATTACATGTTTGCCTATATACCTAGTGAGCGATGAAATTGGCTCGAGACCCGCTTGTACAACGCACGCGGGATGATTGGCATTTCATATTTGGAACGCTATAACGAACTAAAAAGTAACTAACTCGTTACCTACTTACTTATATTTCGTACAGGTAGGTACACTTTGCCGATTGCCAGAAATTATGTAAATCCATGTGAATATGAGCTTAAAATCACTTACATGTTCATTATCATTATGTAGTTAAATAAAATCATTTCAGTACAAGGATAATATTTATAAATATGTATATTTGTATGCATTTAATTATTGTGTTAGGAATGCATGACCCAATGTGCCATATTTTTAGGTGATTTTTTGTAAGACTTAATATCAGAGTCGAAACAAACTAAATATTCTTCTGCACGTCTGAAAACTAATTAATGAATGATTTTTGAAATTTCGCTAACTCAAATGAAAATCGTATTTCAGATTTCCATTTCAACCACTTGTCACACAAATCTCGCTGACGCTGGAAGTTAGCTGAGCAAAGTCCGTCCGATTATAAGCTTTATAAGCGCCAATAAATTACATAGTTAGCCTCGCAGTGAACTAGGCCTGTTTGAATTGCTACTAAATCGCCAGCTTCGCTTTTTGATGGCATACTTAACTCGAAAACGAACATTTGTAAAATTGCCTGCAAAATTTTGATAAACAAACATTATAAGGTACATTTTTCAATAGCAACAGATCTAAAAAGTGGTCATATCGCGGTTACCTACGAACTGAGCCATAGGTGGTGCATTCGATTCCAACGCAGAATAGATATTTCGACTGCAGCAATTAACATAGTCGGTACTACATTTTGGCCAATTTTGTTTTATTGCATTAGAAGTCTTAGAATA